>CAUOFW020009202.1:266765-292883 GCA_963454935.2 Ilex paraguariensis | reverse complement strand
TACAATAACAGATAATATTGTTGACATGCAGATTATGGTTTTCATTGCTTCATTAGAACACCCACTCCATTGTCCTAGTCGTAAATGAAGTCATTACTTGCATCACCGAGTCATTCCACGGTTATAACCTTATCTTCTAGTCCTTTTCTGTATCCATTAATGGAGTGTTTCAGCTTCCGAGTAGAGATCATCACTCTAAGAAGTCCTAAAGCAAAGCCAAAAACTGCGTGTGCCTTGCTGTTTAGGGGTTAGGTAAAGAAGGCGATGGGGGCTTGTGTCACACTGCATGCCATGGTCTACCATAGTAATACTTGGAACCCCTTTGAACTAGAGTCAGCCCCAAAAACTAGAGTCACCTGTTTTAGAAGAATTCTTGCCAATTTACAATAAGTGATTTACCATCAAGAAAATTGAGGAAAAAAAAATATGGCAATAGATCTAAATCCCGATATATAAATCTAGCCTTTTTGGTATACACACAACTGAAACGTTAATAGCATAGCTTTTTTAATCTAGGGAACAAGTGAAATAGATAAAGTTTTTGTCACTCTATTCCATTTTAATTTATTATTTTCAATCGATGGTAATAAATAAATCCTAGCAAGCTCTAGGGCTAGAAATTATTAATCTTTTGACTATAATTCCTCAAAGGTACTTTATCATTCTAACAGTCAAAATGTACTTAAGATGAGGCAGCTAAAGGATTTTTTTTTTAATAAAAGAAACGATCAAAATTTTATTAAGAACAAATATCTGAACGAAGGAAAGACACTAAGAAATTAGGTACGGAGGAGAGACACTACGAAATTAGGTGCCGTCTCTTTCCACTTCCATACATCAAAATTATAAATAAAACTGGCATTTTTTGCTAATTAATGTGTAATTCTATTACCACATCGTTGTATAATATAGACATAATAAAAAGCTGATTTTTTTTTCGGAGAAGTGAAATTAGAATTCCTCATTTTCCAGGAAAGTTAATGGGAAAAGCTGTGGGCTGTGTACATGGTTTTTCTCAAGGTTTCAGCTTGCTAACAAACACATTGACTGGAGAAAAGTATACCACAAAAAGTTTCTTTCGTTATGTAACTAACATTTCTGCAATTTGTCTATGGGTGCAATTGTGCCATGGGCTGTACACTTTCCATTAACTGTGCTACCGTGTTGAAAATTAAAATACATTTTTTAAGATAAAATTATAATTATTTGAAAAAAATTCATAACCAATTATGGTATTTTTTTCGAGAAGCAATACTTTATGGATTTAAAAAGTAGACTTAAAAACTAAACTTGATAATTACAATTATTGATTTTACTGTGAGTCATAACATTTATCGGAACCCATTACCTATTCAATAGTTGATATTTATTAAGTCTAGTTTTTAAGTATACTTTTTAAATTCATCTAGGGTCCGTTTGGTTAGGAAGAAAAAAAATAATAGAAAGTGAAGTGAAAAAAAAAATGATAGAAAATATATTTTTATGCATGTATTTGGTTAGAATGAAAAAAATTTACAGAAAGATTTAAAACAATTTCATTCTATTGTTTGAAAGAAAGTAAAGTTATAAGAATTTTTTTATAATTATCTAAATTACCCTTAATTATATTAAATCGATCTTAAAAAAATATGTAATTATAATTGAAAGTTAAAACTTTTTAAAAAAATGGATCAAAATCTAATTCTAAAACAATAACCAACACAAAGGTTTTTGGGCAAAATTATGTGATTAATTAAATTCAAACCAATTTTTTTTAAAATTAATAATCAATAAAATATTTTAAGAAAACTAAGGGTAAAATCGGATGTTAGTTATAGATCACAACTTTCTTGCATTTTCTTTTGTTTTTTACAAGAAAAAAAAGTTGATAATTTGTGAAAAAATTCAAGGATGAAAAAAAATTATTTTTTCTATCATTTTCTTTTTCATGCTAACCAAACACATGAAAATTTTTAAAAATTACTCTTTCTTGTATTTTCTACCATTCTGTCACTAAACAAACGAACTCCTAGCATTACTCTTTCTCAAGTAGCTATAACTTGTCCTTTAAAAATCGTAATTTTTATAATCAATTACAACATTTTGGTTGATCGTGCCCTATCTTAAAAAATCGTAACTTAACATTAAAAAATAAAAAAATTATACTTTTTTGTTTGTCTTTTGTCTTTTATACATTATTAATCAAGTTGCTTCCGGCTGTTTTGTTTTATTCCCGCGCCTGCTGAATCATACTTAGTCCAACTGACAAATGCTACAAAACAACTATGATGGCCGGTCAAATGCATAATCAAATTTTGCTTGCGATGGCTCCCATGGTTTCATCATTTCTCCAAAGAAATTAATACCATAATGTACATTGAATCTTCTTTGGTGTTTGAATCCTCATTGGTTGACTACTACACTTTTATCATTGGAGATTTGGAGAGTTTTATCTAATTTAGAGATTTAATAAATTGTTATTGTTCGATTAACAATGGATCTAAATATTTAATGAGATTGATTGTCCATCCAAAGTATGGTAGTATCGTATCAAGTTCAAATCGTTGCAAATCTGAAGTCAATGTAACGATGATCATTCATTATACTTTTAAATTAGATTTAAGTAAGATTGCTAAGTGACTCTTATATGTGCATTAAAAGATATCATGATATATATTAACCGACCTGTCAACTCAAGCAAATATATATAGATTTCGCATCCCTTAAGGAATATTATAATGAGCTACATTTGTAGTACCCAAATAAAGGGTTAAACTAAAATATAAAAAAGTTATTTTTTGGAGATCTTTGATTTTTTATCAGTGAGAGCAGTACACATAAAAAATATTTTATATTTTATTATTTTGAAGATTAATGATCACAAATAAACCAACAAAAGATTTACGGTTAAACTTTATTTTTTGGTATAATATCCATAATTTTTTTGGGGCATCGTAGTCTTACCCCCCAAAGAAAAATTCATGTATATATAATATATTTGTCACCGTTAATTATTTTTCTATTACTTACAACTTGATTTATATATTTTTTCGTATTAAGAGTGAAAAGCTTCTTTTTGTGTAATCGCTTCCGCTACAATGACCATGAAATGGATTATTCATACCACGATAGGTCTATCAATTTCATTTCATATCTCCCTTCTGTAAGGGTTGAAATTGGGATGACAATGGGCAGCCCACGACCGGTCCATCGGGTTATCCTAAGAGTGTGTTTGGTATGACAAAAAATTGGATGGAAGGAAAAATGAGGATGGAAAATGGAGAGGAAAGAAAGTGTTTCCCTTTGTTTGTTTTGGAAGGAAAACTGAGTGGAGAGGAAAAGTGGATGGACAGAGTTTTCCTCCTGCTAGCTATTTTTGATCCCCCAATTTTTGGCATAAAAGGAAAGAGAAAAGGCAGGAGTGTGCTAAGATATGTTAATTTACCTTTGTGCCCTTCAACCTTCCAATGCATTCACAATACTATTTTCTCCAAATTTCGTTTGGAAATGCCAAGTGTTATTATGTGTAACTGTGCATTCCATTTATTTAATGATTTTTTTTAAGAACAAAAACCTTCCCCATATCTTATTGTAAGAGGCAAAAAATGGGATTACCTCCTACGAGAAAAAAGGATTGATGTTTCTGACAAAAGTGAGTTTTGAACTTGATTTTTCAGTCTTTCCCTCTTGTAAAACGAACAAACTGCCAAAGCTCGAAGTGCTTCGATCGAAGGCACTCAGATGCTTAAGTCAATAATGGAATAAAGTCAATTACAAGAAGACAAAGAGAGTTTAACGTACCTTTCACCTTGGCTGCTTATGCCTTTTATAGAATTTTGCTCAGTTAGGGTTTCCATGATTTTTGGTTTAAGGTGGTACATCTTCTTTCAATCTGGCTACTCTGTTCAGGAAGTTGCTGAGATCTCTCTAGCAGTTCCTTCCACCGAGCCTATGATCATGCCCATTTGTTTGATCAGAATGCCTGAATTATAGGCATCTCTTTAGCTCTTTGTTTACTGTTTGAAACAGCTCGGTAATGATGAGGATCGACCTCTTCTCATTATTCCCGAGCTCTTTGAATAGCTCGACTTCGGTTTGATGACTGAGTCTAATGATGTTTTTGTCACGTGATTGGTCCTGTCACCCTCACGTGGGATCATTTAATGTAGTTACACGTGTCATTAAGGGAGCCACCCCTTCATTTGCCCCCAGGAAATGTCTAACAGACGCTTTTTGTCTGTCAGTCGTTTTATGCCCCCAAACTTATCATTGCTTGTACTTTTGGGACATCCCCCTTTGTTTTGGTGTCTATTTCTGCATTTAAACATTGCCTCTTGAACTTTGCTCTTTCTATTAAGCGAACTTTTTTGTCTTCTTCTTTACACAACCTTTCTTTCTCTTCTGTGAACTGTCCTCTTGCCTTCTTCGCTTTCTTCTACGTTACAGCTCCTTTACTACCTTCTGAAGTTTCAGCCTTCAAAGCAAAGTGCAACATTTTGATGACGTGGATATTCGAGTTGTTGGTAACGATGAGCCCTTAATAGGTACCAGGAAAAGCATCCTCATCCGTACATGTGTGATAATAGAAGGTGGGGTTCGCTTTTTCCTTGACCCTCTACTTCTCTAAGTGCTATCAGCAATAAAGCTATGCCCCATTTAATGCTGCCCCAACTTCTTCAGAATAGTGATGGGTATAGCTGCTCTGAATAAGCTTCTGAACTTGGGCCTTGAATTATGGGATATTTTGTACTGTTACACCATTAAATCAATTGGAGACAACTATTACTTGGCTGTGAGAAAGAAGGATCGTTACTTAGTGACCTAACTTCTAGACTCAAACAAAGGCCATGAGAATGATGTGGTCTTTATCTCCGAAAACTGGGAGTATACTGATGGGGCCACTCCTTCTTATCGTTGTCCCTACGAGGAAGGCGCACCAGGTGACTGTCTTTTTTACTCCATTGTCTTAGTTTATTTATCCACTATTTTTTCTTATGCTATCTTTTACTTAAAGGGGAGACTACGAAGGGAAGAGTTCTTGAGAGCGCAGTCAAGCTGGATGGGCTCAAAAAAGTATGGGGCTACAATGACTCTTCTCGAAGAATTTGATACGTTTAAGGCTGAGGCAAAGGATAGAGAGGACTCTATATATGACGAAGGAATAGAAAAGACGGAGAATGATTTGGCTCTACAGATCCCACCATTGGAGAAGGCACACTTCAGCAAGGGCTGACATGCTACCCTGACTGCTGCAGGAGTTCCTCAATCTTCTAAGCTTTATTTTCGTCATTCTCTTCTTAGCTCCTCCTAGCCCCTTCTTCCTGAAAACACTTAGAAAATTTATGTACTTCTTGATATATATCCTTGAAAATTTTTTGGAATGATTCTGTAATTTTTTAAAGTATGCATCCGACAGTTTTTAGACTTTGTATTTTTTGGAATGTAATGAAAGTTTCATTTTGTTTAATATTTCTGTTTCTCTTTGCGGCCTTTGTGATCAAGTGGCCTTCATTCGGCCTTTAATAGACTTGATTTCAATCTAGATGGCCTTTGTTCGGTCCTTTTCAGTTGTTCAGTGCCGACGTAGGGACTTTTTAACACTTAGAAAAAATTAGGCTCTGGTGGTTACGACCCTTCTTCAAAAAGCTCGGTTCATAATAGGGACCTTTTTTTAATACTTAGAAGAATTTAAGCTCTTAGAAGTTATGGCCCTAGCTCGGCCTTTCTTCAAAGAGCTTGGTCCCGTCATAGAGACCTTCTTAACACTTAGAAAAATTTAAGCTCTTAGAAGTTATGGCCCTAGCTCGGCCCTTCTTCAAAGAGCTTAGTTCCGTCATAGGGACCTTCTTAACACTTAGAAAAAATTTAAGCTCTTAAAAGTTATAGCCCTAGCTCGACCCTTCTTGAAAGAGCTCGGTCCCGTCATAGGGACCTTCTTAACACATAGAAAAAAATTAAGTTTTAGAAGTTATGGCCCTAGCTCGGCCCTTCTTCAAAGAGCTCGGTTCCAATATAGGGACCTTTTTAACACTTAGAAAAAATTAAGCTTTAGAAGTTATGGCCCTAGCTCGACCCTTCTTCAAAGAGTTCGGTCCCGTAATAGGGGCCTTTTTAACACATAGAAATATTTAAGCTCTTAGAAGTTGTGGCCCTAGCTTGGCCCTTCTTCAAAGAGCTTGGTCCTGTCATAGAGACCTTCTTAACACTTAGAAAAATTAGCTCTAGAAGTTATGGCCCTAGCTCGGACCTTCTTCAAAGAGCCCGGTCCCGTAATAGGGACCTTTTCTAACACTTAGAAAAATTTATGCTTTTAGAAGTTATGACCCTAGCTTGGCCCTTCTTCAAAGAACTAAGTCATCAGGTAGAGTTAGGCTCTAACCCTTAGGCATTTTCAGAGATTGTTTCTATCCCGCACCAACCCACCGATCTAATCGGGCTCAAATCCATCCCATTCAGCTTACATCGTCATGCCTAGCTGATAGTCTGGATCCAATTGGGTGGCTGTGCCTGATTTAAGTTTACACTTCTGTCAGAATTTTTTTGTCTCCCTGCCTTAGTAGTAGGATGTAATCGGTAATGAAAATCAAAGGATGTATTAAGAGCTCTTTATTAAAAATTTTTATTCATACTTTTGTCAATACATTGCAAAGAATTTGCTAATCATGAATCAATATTGTTGAATCTTCAAAATAAGGAGCACCCTTATGTCTCTGAAGGCACTTCAGAGTTCATATTCCAAAAAGGTACTTTATAGAAATAAAAATTTCTCAGATTGATAGAGTTCCAGGGGCACAACACCATCTTATGGTCCAAAGTTTCGAGTTTAAAATATCCACTGCCCTTGACTCATGCTACTTTGTATGGACTCTCCTAATTGGCTCCAAGTTTTTCATGCGTTGGGTTCTTAGTTGATCCCAAAATGCGCTTAAGGACCAAATATCCAAGGGAAAAAGCCCAAGGATTAACCTTCTTGTTGTAAGCTAGGAACATCTGCTGTCGATAAGAAGCCATCTGAATTGTTGCTTGCTCTCTCTTCTCCTCAGCTAAATCAAGTTTCTAAGAAATGACATCATTGTTGTTTCCACTGTCTATGAGCTTGGTCCTTAAGGTCGATAATCCCATTTCTAGTGGTATTACTGCCTACATCCCATAGGCCAGTACAAAAGGGGTTTCTCCAGTGGGGCGCCGAGGTGTGGTACGGTACATCCATAGAACACTTGACAGTTTTTCCACCCATCTACCTTTTGCATCTTCTAGCCTCTTCTTAATACCATTCAGTATCGTCTTATTAGAAATCTTTGCTTGCCTATTACTCTGGGGATAGACATGGGTTGAGTAGTGGTTCTGAATTTTGTACTGTTGACAGAAAGCTTTGAAGGGACCACTATCGAATTGAGTCCCATTATAAGACATGAGGGCATTAAGGATTCCGAGTCTGGTAATGAGGTTTTTTCACACGAATTTTCTTGTATCAGTGTCTCTGATGATTGTTAGGGGATCGACTATCACCCACTTTGTAAAGTAATCGGTTGCAATGAGAAGAAATCTCTTATTGCCTGGGGTCTGAGATAATGGTCCCACAATATCCAGCCCCCATTGTGCAAATGGCCATGGGCTAGCCAACGGAAACAATTCCTGAGTAGGTCTTCTTTGTATCATCGAGAATTTTTGGCATTTTTTGCATTGCCTAACAAAATATTGCGCATTTTTCTGTATGTATGGCCACAAGAATCCCTGAGAGATGGCTTGGTGGGCTAGCGATCTTCCAATAGTATGAGCACCACAACTTCCCTCATGGATCTCAGTCAAGAATCCTGGTACAAGCTTCAGATGGACACATTTCAGGTATGGTCCTCCAAACGATCGTCGATAAAGCTTATCTTTCAAAGATAACTAAAATCTAACTGCTTTTAGTCGTAGCGTTTGGGCTTCTTTCTTATCCTCAGACAAGTCTCCATTCTTCAGGAAGGAGATGATTGGGTCCATCCAACTTGGCTTTATTTTACTAGATATGCCTTTTTCTCATCTGGTAACCAAAATGCTTGGCTCGGGCTGGAATTCAATAGTAATAGTCTTTTCAATCTCTTGGTCAATGGTCGAGGTCAGTGATGCTAGGGCATTGGTATGAGAATTTTTTGCTCTTCCTACCTACTGGATCGATTATTCTAGAATCTGGCCTAATTTCTTTTCTACAGCAACATGATATGTCATCATTCTCTCATCTTTAGTCATGTACTCCGCTATTATCTAATTCACCACCAGTTGTGAATCAAAAAATATTTGGAGCTTTCTTACTCCCACTCTGATTGCAAGTCTTATTCCCGCTATTAGGGCCTCACATTTTGCTTCGTTGTTCGAGGCTTAGAAACTGAGCCTGATGACTTTTTTCTAAAATACATCCCTCCAAACTCTTTAGTATGAGGCCAATGCCTGCACCCTTCAGATTAGAAGATCCGTTTACAAATAAACTCCATTTTCCCCCGAGCCCTGGCTCGTTATTGTTGTTAGGTTTGTCATTTGGTCCCAAGCTATGCTTGGGTTGGAATTTAGCAATAAAATCTACCACTATCTACCCCTTGATTATGGTTCTTAGCTCGAACACAATGTCGAACTCCCCAAGTTTCACTGCTCACTTAGCGATGCGTTCTGATAGATCGGCCTTCCGAAAAAGAGCTTTCAAAGGTTGGTCAGTAAGCACTATGATTTGGTGTGCCTGAAAATAGTGTCTTAGTTTCCTAGCTGAACTCACCAAGCCAAGGGCGAGTTTCTCCAATAACGTGTATCTTNAAAATCTGACTGCTTTTAGTCGTAGCGTTTGGGCTTCTTTCTTATCCTCAGACAAGTCTCCATTCTTCAGGAAGGAGATGATTGGGTCCATCCAACTTGGCTTTATTTTACTAGATATGCCTTTTTCTCATCTGGTAACCAAAATGCTTGGCTCGGGCTGGAATTCAATAGTAATAGTCTTTTCAATCTCTTGGTCAATGGTCGAGGTCAGTGATGCTAGGGCATTGGTATGAGAATTTTTTGCTCTTCCTACCTACTGGATCGATTATTCTAGAATCTGGCCTAATTTCTTTTCTACAGCAACATGATATGTCATCATTCTCTCATCTTTAGTCATGTACTCCGCTATTATCTAATTCACCACCAGTTGTGAATCAAAAAATATTTGGAGCTTTCTTACTCCCACTCTGATTGCAAGTCTTATTCCCGCTATTAGGGCCTCACATTTTGCTTCGTTGTTCGAGGCTTAGAAACTGAGCCTGATGACTTTTTTCTAAAATACATCCCTCCAAACTCTTTAGTATGAGGCCAATGCCTGCACCCTTCAGATTAGAAGATCCGTTTACAAATAAACTCCATTTTCCCCCGAGCCCTGGCTCGTTATTGTTGTTAGGTTTGTCATTTGGTCCCAAGCTATGCTTGGGTTGGAATTTAGCAATAAAATCTACCACTATCTACCCCTTGATTATGGTTCTTAGCTCGAACACAATGTCGAACTCCCCAAGTTTCACTGCTCACTTAGCGATGCGTTCTGATAGATCGGCCTTCCGAAAAAGAGCTTTCAAAGGTTGGTCAGTAAGCACTATGATTTGGTGTGCCTGAAAATAGTGTCTTAGTTTCCTAGCTGAACTCACCAAGCCAAGGGCGAGTTTCTCCAATAACGTGTATCTTAATGCGGTATCCAAGAGTATTTTGCTCACAGAGTAAATAAGGCTTAACTTTGCATGGGCATATCTCATTAGTGCCCCACTTGCAGCGTGTTCGGACACAACCAGGTAGAGAAATAGTCGTTCCTTGGGTAATGGTGTTAACAATATTAGTGGGGATGCCAAGTATAACTTTAGACTAATAAACGCCTGTTCGCACTTCTGATTCCATAACGTTCTTTTCTTTCCTTTGATAGATTGGAAGAAAGGTCTGCATTTATTTGATGCCCGAGATATGAATCTCCCAAATTTGGCTGTCGTTCCTGTTAGCTTTTGCACTTCCTTAACTGTTCTGGGTGATTGAAGTTCTGCAATCACCTTTACTTGATTGAGATTCACCTCGATTCCCTAGTGGATAACCAAAAACCGTAGAAACTTTATCGAGCCTACCCTAAACACACTTTGAGGCATTCTNCTGCTCACTTAGCGATGCGTTCTGATAGATCGGCCTTCCGAAAAAGAGCTTTCAAAGGTTGGTCAGTAAGCACTATGATTTGGTGTGCCTGAAAATAGTGTCTTAGTTTCCTAGCTGAACTCACCAAGCCAAGGGCGAGTTTCTCCAATAACGTGTATCTTAATGCGGTATCCAAGAGTATTTTGCTCACAGAGTAAATAAGGCTTAACTTTGCATGGGCATATCTCATTAGTGCCCCACTTGCAGCGTGTTCGGACACAACCAGGTAGAGAAATAGTCGTTCCTTGGGTAATGGTGTTAACAATATTAGTGGGGATGCCAAGTATAACTTTAGACTAATAAACGCCTGTTCGCACTTCTGATTCCATAACGTTCTTTTCTTTCCTTTGATAGATTGGAAGAAAGGTCTGCATTTATTTGATGCCCGAGATATGAATCTCCCAAATTTGGCTGTCGTTCCTGTTAGCTTTTGCACTTCCTTAACTGTTCTGGGTGATTGAAGTTCTGCAATCACCTTTACTTGATTGAGATTCACCTCGATTCCCTAGTGGATAACCAAAAACCGTAGAAACTTTATCGAGCCTACCCTAAACACACTTTGAGGCATTCTGCTTCATTTTGTATTTTCAAAGCATGTCAAATGTGTTCCTCAAGTCTGAGCAATGATTGGTGGCCCTTCGACTTTTAACCACCATGTCATCATTGTAGACTTCCATGGTGTTGCCTAGCATATGAAAAAACCTCTTTGTCACCAACCTCTGATAGGTCGCACCGGCATTTTTTAACCAAAGGGCATTACCCTGTAATAGTATGTTCCCTCAGGTGTTATAAAGGGAGTCTTCTCTTGATCTTGTTTGGCAAGTGGGATCTGATGATATCCTCTATAAGCGTCTAAGAAACTCATCCACTCATGACCTGCGGTTGCATCAACCAATTGATCTATTTTTGGCAAAGAAAAGCTGTCTTTTGGACAAGCTTTGTTGAGGTTGGTGAAGTTAATACAAACTCTCCACTTCTCATTTTTCTTCTTGATAACTATAGTATTTGATAGCCAAGTCGGGTATTGAACCTTCGTGATGGTCTAGGACTCCAACAACCATACCACCTCTTCCTTTTCTACTTGTTGATGTTGTGAAGCTGACCTCCTAAGTTTCTGCTTGACTGGCTTAACGCTAGGGTCAGGGTTCAGCTGATGACATGTCACTTCGGGCAGGACACCGAATATTTGGTATGTTGTCCATGCGAAGATGTCGACGTATTCTCTTAAGAGTGAGATCAGCGCCTCATGCTGTTCGGGCTTCAGTGCGGCTCCTGACAGGAAATATCTTTCTTCACTCGTGTCTAAAGACACTTTAGACAAGTCTTCAATGGTTTGGTCAACAGGCATCTCTTCCTGGTCCAAAGCTACTTTGGACAAATTTTTTGCAGTTAGGTTAGTCAGCTCTTGCTCCTTGCCTAAAGGTACTTTAGGCTCCTCCTCGATAGTTTAGTCAGTGGTCTTTTGACCTCGTCGACTGCGCTACTGAGGTTTGGTTGCTATTTTGCCATTTCGATTGTCGAACTCCTTTCTCTACCTTCCCCACCATCCCTTCCTTTGACCGAGGCCAATAAGCAAGTTCTGAAACTTACTTGTTCTCCTCGAATGTTGACTATTCCTTCTGTCGAGGAAAATTTGAGCATCTGATGGTATGTTGATGGTACTATCTTTATCCCGTGTAACTAGGTCCAATCCATAATGGCTTTGTATGTGGAGGTCGTGTCCATTATTAAAAACTTGGTCATGAACCCAACCGGGTCAGTCCTCACTGGAAGCATGATCCTTCCTCTTGGGAGTACTATTTTTCCACTAAAGTAGACCAACGGGGTATTAGCTGGTTTGAGATCCTTTTGTTTTAGCCTGAGCTACTTTAATAGTTCCATATACATGATCTCAGAGGAGCTTCTTGAATCAATCAATACTCTTTTTACGTCATAGTTGGTGATTCAGAGCCTTACCACTAGAGCGTCACCACTAGAACGTCATTGTGTGGCTAGTGTATCCCGATCAAATCCTACTTGGAGAAACAGATTGTCTCAGCAACGTCCTTTAACTTCATCCTCTTGCTCCTCACTTTAGGGGACAATCACAACTGATAAACTTCTCTCTCCTTCGTGGCTCTTTGAATGTATGCCCTAACAGAATTATTTGTTGCCATTTGTGGGTTCGTTGCAACTTGAATTACATCTATGACACCTGCTGCCGTGGTCTAGTCCCCCTAGGGCTCGGCTCTCCCACCATTAGCTCTTTCACCATCCTCAATGAACTGGGCAAGATGCCCTGCCTGGACTAGCTCCCTCTAAGTGCTGCTTCAAAGATCGGCAGTTCTCGGTCATATGCCCTACATCCCGATTGTAGAAACATCTAAAATTAGGATTTCTTTTTGAAATATCTCCTGTTAGCTTATTGGGTGACTTGAAATATGGTTTTTCCTTAATTTGAGTCAATATTTTGTATATGGGCTCTTTAAACACTCTATTGACTCCAACAAAAAGGGATTTCGAGGGAAACTCATCCTTTTAGTGTTTCAGATGTAAATTGAATTTGTTTTTGAGATAAATCATAAAATTAAATATTTTTAGGTTAAAATAACATTAAAAATAAATTCAGAACGTCTAAAAATCTTAAGGTAGTCATAGAGATCAAATTAGAGATATTTAGTAATAAAATCGTAATTTCGAATAAAAATACAATTTTTGGTCCTATGAACAATAAAATTCAGGATTTGCTGGGTTTAAAACACCATTTTCAGCCCCATTTGTCCTATTATTTCTTTCCATTCTCACCCAATTCCTCTTAAAACCCTAGGACATGATAAAGGGAAAGAGAAGAGGGAATAACAAGGTCTCTAGAGCTTGGATTTTTATTTGAAAATCTAAGAATATTACTTGGGATTCTTGGATCCGCTTGGACATTTGAAAGTGGAGCTTGGGTTCTTGAATTTTGAGGTAGGATTTTCCTTTCTCTTGAATATACATTGATTCATCTCATGTATGGTCTATGTCTATTTGTTTAGTATGCGTTAAATACATGCTATGGGTCTTAATTAAATGATGAGTTTACTATGAATTTATAAATCTACATGCATTAAATGAATTTGGGTATTGTGGGTTTGAAACTCTAACTTGATTTTTGTTATGGGTGTTTGATTGAACTTAAGATTTTGGATTCTTTAGAATGTTTGTGATTTTGTATATAATGTATTTGATTTGTCTCTTAAGAATGAGTGTGTTCCTTTGTAAACTTGTATTTGTAGTTTTAGGTCTATCATGTGTTTGATAAAATGCCAAAGTGACTATAAGTATTGAAATGAAATATTGTGGAAAGAGGTATTGATTTTTATGATGTAGTTGAGTATATTTTACCATGATTTGAGGTATTGTTGAGTTATTTTAGTAAGAAAAGGGTGGTATTGATCTATACAACTTCTCAATCATTTAATTTACGAAATTTGCTATAAAAGGGTACAAATTATATTTTTTGTGTGTATGTGAGTTATTTTAAAAATGTGTTATGTTCGAAATAGAAATGTGAGATTTTATAAAACTATGCATTTTTTTTAAAGTGTCAAAGTTGTGGTTGGTGTTGAGAGAAAGGTGATCATGAAATTATGGTTTAAAACTTGTATGCTCGGTACTGACAGACAGAGGGTTAGTAGACGATTTGGGCCCTTGAGGTTAGTTACCAAGGCGACTATTAGTCCTAGGGGAGATTGGTAATAGTAGTGATTTTCAGTGACAGCCTGTGTGACATCACAAGTTGTGCCTACACACCCCCCCTGAAAAGTAAGAAGGGAGATGAGACCCTATAGTGCAAGACCCAAAAGGTTCTTCGGGGGTGGTTCATTCGCGAACCGGTATTTTTTTGATGATATCTATCCATATGGGTAGCATACATGGATTTTTGGTGCCAAGAAACCAATAGACCAATATTCTAACAAACTTCTTGAGTAGGGTGAGGTTGAGGCGAAAGTACGTGGAGTTAATATTTTTGAAAAATACTCTAGAAAGAACAAGTTTATGAAATTGTGCTCAAAATAAGAAATGATTACTTTACCAGATTTGTTATATATATACTTGTATAAAGATTTCTTAGTTTGTACTTTATAAAATCAATGATTTTGTATTATGTTTTAAGAAGAGATGTTTTACAGTGTTATTTTGAGATTTGATTTCGATGTGATAAATTCCTTGATGTTTTACTTATTTATTTCAAATGATAGTACTAATGTACTTTCAAAAATGCTTACTACTTGTCGTGTACCTAGACTTATTGATAAATTATTTTTTTGCCTATCAATATGATTGTGAACTGTTGATATTTAAAACCTTGTATATGCTTGAGAAAAAAATTATCTTACTGAGCGTGTGGTTGCTCACCCTTATCATTTAACATTTTTAGTTATGGACATATGTTGGTGGACTGCATAGTGGGAGTATCGAGACAGAAGATAGTTGTTATGATTTAGTTAGAGTATGTAAAGAAAAATGTAGGATGATGTATATTATTAAGGATTTGTAAATGATTTATATGTTGGTTAATTTGAGGGAATATATATAGATTGAGACTTTTTAAATGGTTTACTTATAAATATTTTAGATATTCTATATATTATGTTCATGATGAAGAATTTTGAATAATTAGATTGTACCCCGGGTTTGGGAGGACTTTGTGGACCTCCATTTGCTACCTCGGTTTTGAACAATAATGATTTATTTGTGGAAGTCATGAGAAGAGATGTATATGGTTGATATGATTTGAATGACTAGTTAGGTATAATTATTATATTTAATGCTCTCACAGACTGATTTCACCAATTATTTGGATGTCCGATTTTCAAAAGAAACTCTGTTGAAATTTTCTAAAAAATGATTTATTTAAACTAAAAAGATATTTTCCTAGATGTTTTTATAGCAAACCGGCATGATTTTTTTTTTGGAATAAACAAAGTATTTGTTTTAATCACGCTTTTATGAAATTTGGGGTGTGACAAGTTGGTATCAGAGCCTAGGAATTAGGTTTTACATGAGATCTATAGATTTTGGATTACCACTAGAGAGGTAGGATTAGGTTGAATGAATTGTTGACTTAATTCTTAAACAAGCCTTATTCTTTAAATTATAGTGATAGTAGGGTGTCTAGCACATTAAGAAAACTATATTGTAAATTAATGTGCAAGATGGACGGTAGATGTGGACGTGGATGTGGGCGTGGAGGTCAAGCAAACCCACCACAACCACCACCTCCATATGCCATGAATGACATTTATCTATGCCTAAGAGAGATAACCATTCTGGTACAACACCAAAATGGAAACAACAACCCCAACGGGGGGTTTCAACCATTAGCTCCTGTATCGGGCAATGGGGATGAGAATAAAAGGATGATAGTTCCTAGAGAATTCTTGAGGCAACGCCCACCTACTTTCCAAGGAAGCTCTCACCCTTTGGAGGTGGATTTGCTGGGTGAAGAAAATGTGTAATAGCATGGGAGTTGTCGAGGATCTACGGGTCGGCCTAGCTACATATCTACTGGAAGGGGAGACAGATCATTGGTGGGATTCGGTGAAAGGAAGGAGGAACACTGATGATTTTACCTGGGAGGAGTTTGATCAGATCTTCCAAGACAAGTATTTTCCTAAATCGGTTAAGGACAAAATGAGTGCGGATTTCTTGGCTCTAAGACAGGGTAGCATGATAGTGGCAGATTATGAGAGAAATTTTGATGAGCTATCCCCACTATGCCATGAAGTTCATCTCTATTGAGGCCAGGAGGGATAAAAGATTTGAGTAAGGCTTGAGGCCTGCCATAAGGGAGAAGCCTGTGACTCACAAGATTCAGGACTGTGGGGATCTTGTCGACAAAGTTGCACTAGTGGAGAGAGACACAAAGGACAACTAGAGACGACAAAACTTCGCGAGGGGAGGTCCTATCAGGACTGATGCTAGCAGTAGTGGAGTACAGAGGGCGGCACCATATTGTCACTCAGACTAGGTGGTTGGACAGAGATTTCAGACAGCTCGAGGAGTTGGAGGCTTATCGGAGAGTGTAGGAGTAGACCCATGAGCCTGCTTTGCTTGCGGAGGTCTGAGGCATATTTAGAATCATTGTCCAATCTTTCCACCCCAGAAGAATACCCAGATGGTAGGACATGTGAATACAACTAAGCCACCACTACAGCAGAAACTATTAGGAGCTATAGCCCTAGGCGATATCAATCAAGGAAGAGTTTTTGCTTTGACCCAACTAGAGGAAGATGTTTCCAATGCAGTTGTAAAAGGTATTGTGCTTTTCTATAATTCTTGGGCCCAAATTTTATTTGATCTCGGTGCTACTCATTCCTTCATACGTACTACATATGCTATTAAATAGGGATTAGAATTTGAGGATCTAGCACATGCTTTAAGTATTGACATGCCTACGGGAGAACGGTTGGATACTAGAAAGGTGTGTAGAGGATGTGTGCTTCAAATTGGGGAGCAAGAATTAATTGTAGACTTGGTTATGTTCGACATGAAGGGTTATGACATTATCTTTGGGATGTAATGACCATGGTTTGACATATTCTTTTAGATGATACTATAGATATTATGTATGATGAATGAAATTTTCTTTTTTATGAATTTTATTAGTTGCTCTCATGATGTGAATGATTTTAGATAGTAATGCTGTCCAAGGTGGATTTTGAGGTGTTACAGAATTACATCTATGACACATGTTGCCGTGGTTTGGTCCCCTGGGGCTTGGCTCTCCCACCATTAGCTTTAGCACCATCCTCAATGAACTGGACAAGATGCCCTGCCTGGACTAGCTCCTCCAAGTGCTGCTTCAAAGATCGGCAGTTCTCGGTCATATGCCCTACATCCTAATGGTCGGAGCATCTAAAATTAGGATTCCTTCTTAAAGGATCTCCTGTTAGCATATTGGGCCACTTGAAATATGATTTTCCCTTAATCTGAGTCAATATTTTGTATATTGGTTCTTTAAACACTATATTGACTCCAACGAAAGGGGATTTCGAGGAAAACCCTTCCTTTTCTTTCTTCCTACCTACATTTCTATTTGGCTCGATCGGTTTGTCACGACCAAATTGCTTTCTGTCGGGATGCATCTTCCCCACATCTCTAGATAGGTCATCATCTACCTTGGTGTATTTCTCAATCCTCGCCATCAGTTCTTCCATGTCCATGGCAGGTCTTCTGGTGAGGTACTGGTATAATGGGTTTTCTTTCGAAAATCCTATTTTGAAGGAGGCCACGACAATATCTAGGTTGCAAGCTTCGATTTTGTTCATCGTTTTCTAGTAACGATGAGCATATTCCCTCAAGGTTATAGTATTTTTCTTTTTCAGTGTCAGCAGTGCCCCAACGTCTTTGGGTTGTTTGCTGTTCGTGATGAACTGAACTGTAAATTACTTGGCTAGCTGAGCCCATCCATCTACCGAGCCTTTCGGTAGACTGTCAAACCACTTCATGGCCAAATCCCCGAGGCTGCTAGGAAAAATAGTGCAGAGCAATGACTCGTTCCTTCGATGAATGGTCATAAGTTGCCCGTAATGTCAAATATGGGAGGCTGGATCTATCTGTCCATTGTATAATCTAAAACTTGGGACTGTGAATTTGTTGGGGATCCGTCTTCTCTCAATCCAGCTAGTGAAGGGGAAGGACTCCGTACCGTCTCTGTATTCCCTAGTGGCTCTTCGAGCTAGGTCCTTAGCTGATTTTTGCTCTGGTCTTCTTAGACTGTTGTCGAGCTCTTCAGTTATGAATTGCTTCCAGGAGTCCTCATCCCGGCCCCTACGCCTTTTCTACTCACACTCTTCTTCCTCGGCATGTTCTTTTTTATATCGCTTCTTCTCGGGACTCTCTCGTTGGCTTTCTTTGTTACGCTTATCCCTCTTGGTCAACTCCTTCAGTTAAGCCTTCAACTCTTCATTTTCTTTCATTAGATCTTTTTTCCTGGCGTAGGACTTTTTGAATAGTTTGTCATGCACATCGAGTTAGTCATGCAGGGACTGAACTAACTTTGTCAGAGATTGGTTCTCCCCCTCGGCATGGAGGGATTCGCCACGGTCGGCATCTAGTTGATTTCGGTGTTTAGATGGCCTGAAACTTGCTAAGGACAACTCGTCATCCTCACCGGGTTTAGCTGGGCTTTTGTCCATATCCATCTTAATGTCGCAATCTGATGGAAGTGACACTTTGTATTTTGGATCGGAATCTTCCAAGACCAAACTGCCTATAGGTGAGCCGATGGCACACCTTAATTTTGACAATGGATTTTTGTTTCGGTTGATGAAAATCTTCCCACAGACGACGCCAAAAATATAAGAGGCAAAAAATGGGATTACCTCCTACAAGAAGAAAGGATTGATGTTTCTGACAAAAGTGAGTTTTGAACTTGATCTCCCAGTCTTTCTCTCCTGCAAAACGAACAAATTGCCCAAGATCAAAGTTTTTCGATCGAAGACACTCTGATACTTAAGTCAATAATGAAACAAAGTCAATTGCAAGAAGACAAGGAGAGTTCGGCGTACCTTTCACCATGACTCATTATGCTTTTTATAGAATTTTGCTCAATTAGGGTTTCCATGATTTTTGATTTAAGGTTGTACACCTTCCTTCAATCTAGCTACTCTGTTCAGGAAGTTGCTGAGATCTCTCTAACAGTTCTTTCCATCGAGCCTATGATCATGCTCATTTGTTTGACCAAAATGCCTGAATTATAGACATCTCTATAGCTTTTCGTTTACTGTTTGAAACAGCTCTGTCATGATGAGGACTGGCCTCTTCTCATTATTCCTGAGCTCTTTGAATAGCTCGGCTTCAGTCTAATGATTGAGTCTGATGATGTCTTTGTCATATGATTGGTCGTGTCACCGTCACATGAGATCATTTAATGTAATTACACGTGTCATTAAGGGAGCCACCCCTTCACTCATGTAATAAATAACTGCCATATTTTGTTTTCAAATATTCATACGCCTACAAAATAAGTAAAAGAAAATATATGTGGATAATGGCTTTGTGGGTATTATGGTAAAATGGACAAATATTTTTTCCTTCTTCTCTCTCTCATACTACCAAACAAATCAAAAGAAAATAACTTTACCCTCATTTTGTCATCCCTCTTACCAATCAAATGGGATGGAAAAAGACTTTCTTTCCGAAGTGGATGTAAAGTTTAATTAGAATAGTAAAATGTAAAATTTCCAAAATNACAAATATTTTTTCCTCCTTCTCTCTCTCATACTACCAAACAAATCAAAAGAAAATAACTTTACCCTCATTTTGTCATCCCTCTTACCAATCAAATGGGATGGAAATAGACTTTCTTTCCGAAGTGGATGTAAAGTTTAATTAGAATAGTAAAATGTAAAATTTCCCAAAATTTAATTGAGAAATTATGGATACATACCGTACAAACTACTTATTTGTGGGAAAATTTCTTACTGAAAATCTATTGTAGATAAGTACTCATAGTTGGAAATGTCTTGTGTGTAGATACACATTAGTAGTTTATAAAATATTTCCTTTACTCAAATATCATTTTCTATAATTTAGGAACTGTTCAGTTTGACAGTTCCTTTTTTTGTGGGATCTGTTTTATTATATCAATTGTTTCCTATTTTAATAGATTAGGATATTTGAATTTTAACCGTATATCATCTTGTTCTTCAACGGCTGGTGGTCTTCTTCAACGGCTGGTGGTCTCTTCAACGAGTGTTGTCTTTTTCCAACTTAAATGACTAGTGATCTTCTTCTACTTGAACGAGTTTATCTTCTTCTTCACGTCAGGTTTGGGTAGAATATAATGTCAACACTCTATTTTTTTCTTCTTTTTTTTTTCCATGTTAATTAGTAGTGGTTGTATTTAAATCTAATAAAAACATTTGCTGTTGTGGTTAGCTTTTTTTTAACACTAGGAACACACGACGTGCGTTGAACATGAATATATTTAAATAACAATTTTTCAAAATAAATTCAAATTATATATGTAATTAAATTGAATTATAAATTATGTGTAAAATAATTAATTCTTATTTTAATATTGTTAAACTTAATTATTGATCTATTCTACCCCTATTTGAGTATTTAATTTGTCATTTGTTTAAATATTTCCTTAACCCATTAGACAATTTTCTGTTTACATAGATATAGAAAATGTACTACTAATAAATGAGTGCAAACGAATTTATAATTCAAGTACTATTAATAGAAGAGTCCAAAATAACATAGAAGTCAAATAGGTATAAAAAATAAAAAGTGTATGAAAGTAATAAAGAATTTAGAAGTCAAATACTGTAGTAAAAGAGTTCAAAATAACTTTAAAGTCAAATAGGTATAAAAATAAAAATGAGATGAAAGTAATATGTAAGTATTATTGACTTTATAATAATAATTAACGATAAAATAAAAAATCAAAATTTTTTCACAGATGCTGACATTTTTAAGTACTATTAGATATATATGTGCTCTTCATCTTCTCGTGAACATAGACCTCTTATCATGTTTAATTGTGTTGTTACATTATGATATAACACTGTTATGTTTTTAATAATACGATGTCATGTCACACTATTTCAAGCATAACATTTAATTTATGCAGAAATCAGGATATGTAATTGTACATTTTTTTGTCATAATGTAACAAATAAAAAAGTGTTAATTGTATTGTTATACTGTGATGTAACACCGCCATGTCACATTGCTTCGTACGAATCATTGCGTGTCCAACACACAATCAATTTATTCACATACATGTGATGACATAATTTTATCAATGTATATCAACATGACAGATTTTGTTTAAATTTTGAAACCTGTGTTTTAAGTGATATATTAGTTGTCAGATTTAATGAAATTAGTGCATGACTTCCAGCTATTTCCAAATTAAACCCAGTCGTTGTGCTGGTTAGTATTACCTTGTAGGTATTTTTGTTATTCATGAAAATAATGGACCTATGTACAAAATGTTTTTTCTAAATAACTTTTGCACAATTATTAAGTACTTTATTGTGTATCGGCCTTCAAAAAATGTTTGATGGGCCAACCCAATGTGGCAAAATGTGACCCACAATCCTAACCATGGGCCTCATACATGTCGCCAGTCCATGGCCTGATTACCACTAGGTTTTTGGGTCAATCCAGTGGGTTTTTTCCGAGCCTTGCCCACCTTGGCCTCTCCTACAATCTAGCCTAGAAGGTTTGGGTTGATGGTTAAAAACCACCCCAACTTATAATGAGAATATGAGATTGTTAGAGAGGGACACCTTTGGGATGCACGCGTGATCATAGCTGTTCGAGTGGGGAAAGCATTCTTCTCAAATTTCCAATTAATCTATTTGTTTTGTTCATCTTATTATGAGGCATCTATTTACGGATAATATTATGATACCGATTTTTACTTTTTTTTTTTTGCTATAAGGTGTTCAGATTTCTATCGATTATTCTTGTGAGCTCTGAGTTGACCATCATAACTCAAACAAATTTAAAGACATGTCTTCTAAGAAACAAGGGTGACTTACCTTTTAGGGGTGTGAAAAATATCGAACCTGAGACATCTTGTTTGAAAGAGGATAGAATTGACCACTAGACCACTTCTAATAGCTTACTTTTCACCGCAGAATTAAAAAAATACCAAAAAGTAATAAGTTCTATACCAAAATGTAATAACTAAGCCCAAAAGATGATAAGCGAACCCAAAAAATGAATGAATTCTAAAATTTGATAAGCTCTATAAAAAAAATTGGTAAGTGGAACGATACCAAAATTTTTTTAGGTACCGTAGCCAATCCCCTTCTATTTAGGGTGTCGAGGTTCCAAAATTTCTCCCCCTTTTTTCCAATATGGTCCCAAAAGTATATATTGCAGCTTTATGTAAAAGAAAAGAAGGACCACTGCAAAGGCTGGCTGATAGAACATGATTGAAATGTAAGGG
This sequence comes from Ilex paraguariensis, assembly GCA_963454935.2. NCBI lineage: Eukaryota > Viridiplantae > Streptophyta > Magnoliopsida > Aquifoliales > Aquifoliaceae > Ilex > Ilex paraguariensis. The sequence goes on along the minus strand of CAUOFW020009202.1, from coordinate 270,799 downwards.
TTCCAAGATGTAGTAACTCTGAGATGTTATGCTGGTTATATCGGGTATCAAACAACTCAAGTGGTATACTGGTATAAATATTTTCGGTTTTCGAGATGAGTATTGTTGTGCTTATCAAATTTTGTATATTAAATCAGTATAAGTGATTGGATTAGTGAGTTCTATTTACTCCCACTAAACATTCAATGCATAGATTTTCACCATTTTATTTAGGATACACTATTTAATAAAAACTCATTTGAGATGCATAACTTTATTGTTTCTTGACCCACCTCCAATTTTCATTGTTGGGTCCTAGTTCAAGTTCATTATCAGTCAGTTGACTTAGAAAACATTGGGACATATGGGCAGTGTGCGGAATAGTATCAAGTGATACGCATGAAATATCAAACAGGAAAAATTGAAATATGATGAAAGCATAGTTATCAGAATCGGATTGGACCTCAAACTGGTGAAGGGATTGATTCAATGGTGCACTGGTTCAAGCGTTGGTCAACTGGTCAGAGTGGTTATATAATAAAAATAATTATCAAACATAATAATTAAGGTAAAATAAAATAAATATATGTTCACAATGCATACAATCTGTCGTACAATGTAGGAAGCTAAGTAGAGAAAAGAAATACCGACTCTGTGCGTGGATGAGTGTGTGTGTGAAATGTGAATACTAACCGTGTGTGTAAGTATGTAGAGAGAGAGAGAGAGAGGAGAAGATTTAGTCTGGATAGTGTGTGTGACAGAGAGAGAGAAAGGAGAAGACTTAACAGTTACAGTTGAGGAGAAGATCGAGGCTGGCTGAGGAGAAGATGACTGAAGAGAATTGGAGAAGACGAATGAAGAAGAGATCTGCTTCCTGAAGTACATCTGCTGTCTGGAATTGGATCTGGTTTAGGATAAAATTACACCAAAAAAAAAGTTTTACTTTTTTCTTTTTATATCACTAAAAATTTTAACTAACCGATTTTAAAAATCTGTCCGAGTCACTAACTTTCTCCAAAATGGGTCAATTTTGCAATTTACAGTTGTTTCAGTTGCATAGGCAGTCAATTAGTAAATCAGACCGATTTAGGGCTAAGTTCACCAGGTCGACCGCTCGATTCGGTCTAATTTTTATAACATTAGATAAAAAATTTATGTCATATTTAGACAGTGCGAAACAACATTGGCTTATTTTGGTGGTGACCAGTCAGATTATTTAACAGTCACATGAAACTTATAGTTTGTATCGAAACATAAGGTGTTGGGTGGGATACACTGTTGTCCAACATTTTGAACAGTGTTGTGGATTCGACCTTGACTGTTTTGATGAAGAGTGGTTTGGAATATAATACACCTCATCACTAATGCTAGTTGTTGTGATAGATCTATGTTATACAAGACATGATTCAATAAATTCATCCGACGATGTTAAATAGATTCATTTGATGATTATCAACATTTTTTCTAAAATTATTTATAATGTATCTTACCTTCATAAGACATGGGTTACCCCTAATTAGGTTAGTAAATAATGTTGATAAATTAGATTTAATTAACATTATTGCCCACATTATAAGAGATATTACGAACAATGCCTATACCGTATCCAAAAAATAAATTTTGGGATCCTATAATTTTTTATTATATTTATGAATATTTTTATGATATTTATGAGTGTTTGTATTATTGTTGTAATCGAAAAAAGTGATAAAAATAGTTACTATAACAAAGAAAAAAAATATTTACGACAGTGATAAAAACACTCACAAATTTGATAAATCATTTACAAAAATAATAATTTTTTTGTACCAAAAAAATAGTAAAAATAATTATAACAATAGTTATAAAAATATTTATATCAGTGATAAAAATATCAATAAAAATATAAATTACCTATAAAAGTAATAATGTTTTTTTGGATTATAAAATAATTAATAAAAATTATTAATTAAAATAATAAATTTTATAGATGTAGTACTGAACTTTTTTTGTCGGTAAACGTAATCATCAAATCCTAAATGTAAAGAAGCCATAAAAACCGTTCCTGAAACGGTGACGTATAGCAATTGAGTGCCTTTTCTCTTTTGGTCGTTTGCTTTGGTTTCACTCCAGAGAGCTGCTCATAATGCCCAACCAAAAGTCCCCAAGGACCCTAACCCCAACCCCTCTATGGTACAATAAAATCCCTAAAACAGTAAAGAATGGTCCTCATTCGTACACTACCCGAAGAATACCCATCTCTCTCACCTTTGAGAAAATGCGGGTCCCATCTCTTTCTGTACTGTTTTCTGGGGGAAACTGAAATCAGTAGCTTTGCTCCTTTTTAACGGATTTGATTGGTTGTAAAAAAAAGCAAAAGTAGTTTGATTATGTTATCCATTCTTTTTATAATATTAGATTTTGGAGTATTTATATCATTTGTTTTAGTGTAGTTTACTAATTTTTACGGTCCATTCATTTTTTTGGTTTATTTATAAATTTTTAAGTTTGTTTACCACCTTTTGAATTGAAGTTTATCATTGATGATGGTAAATTAAACACGAAGTGAACATGTGGGCACGAGCTCAACACATAAACTCGTTAGTTTGATAAGACGAACTCTAGATTTAGGAAGAACTTAGCTTTTTGCTCGTCAACGCTCTAGTTCGGTAGTTCCTTAACTCGGTTTATTTTGATTAATTCAAATCAGTTGAGATCTATATTAATAAGATAGAGAGAAATTCAAAAATTTTCAATTGAAATCAACCCCTCAATTTAGAAAAGCAGGACAATGGTTAGGATTTAATTGAAATTTAAATAAATGGTTCAAATTTCATCTAAATTCATCTAAACTCATCCAATGACCCATAATCTATCCCACCCAAATTCATCCTCCCACCCACTTTAAGGACACACACACGCCACCCAGCTGACCCATCCCATCCCATCCCAAGCAAAACCTAACTACCCCATCTCTCTGTCGCTCGCTTTCTCTCTCTCTGTCTCACAACATACACAGTCAAAAACCCACATCTCTCTGTCCGATTGCCGATTGCCAATTGCCAATTGCCTCTGCCATGTCGAGTAATTCCAGTCCATAAGAGAAGCTGCCCCATCTCTCTGTCCGATTGCCGGTACACCTCTCTTTCTCATGACACACACAGTCAAAACTCACACACTCCAACACACACACACACAACCTTCATTTTGGTTTGAACTTTTGGGTTTTTTCAACATATCGCGCACACACAGAAGGGTTATTACTTCTTTTCTTTTTTTTCTGTTGGAACTGAAAAATATAATTGAGGTAAACGACATTTAATGGTTCTGTGTACTGATTATCCAGTAAATTGAGACTGTTAACAATTTACTGGAGCTAGATTTTGCAATGAAGTTCATGGTAGGCATAAATTTACTTTAGTTTCGCTCCAAGGTTGGAATCTTGGAAGTGTTTCAAAGGAAAGATAGATTTGGTGGCTGATTCGAGAATCTTGGAAGTGTTTCAAAGGAAAGATAGTGTTTCAAGAATTATGAAAGTTTTATTTCTATTTTTTTGGAAAGTAACAATAAGTTTTCCCAGTAAAAAAAATTGGGTTTTGATTGAATATTAATGGTTATGGGTTTTAAATTGAATGTTTGGTTTATTTTGGATTGCGGTTGGGTTTTAATTTCATTTTTTGGATGTTTGGGTTTTGTTTATTAATTTGGAATGTTATTGTTTTTTTTTTTTTTGCAAATTGGGTGTTAATTTGGAATGTTATTGTTTTTTTTTATGCAAATTGGAATGTTATGGTTTGGGTTTTGGTGCTTAATATTTGTGAAATTGGAAGTTGGGTTTTAAAATTGAATGTTAGGGTATTTTGATTGAAATATGGTTTTAGTTTTTTGATTGAATGAATTATTTTGATTGAGATTTGGTGTTACTTTTATGAAATAGCGTTAGAGTTTTGTTAATCATATGAAATGGAATGTTAATTAATTTGAAATATTATGGTTTTGGTTTTTATGAAATTGGAATGTTTTGGTTTTGTTGGGTTTTTGATTAAATTAAAATGTTATGGTTTTGTTTTTTTTTT
>CAUOFW020009202.1:211344-265376 GCA_963454935.2 Ilex paraguariensis | reverse complement strand
TTTGGGTCCTTAATGATGTTTACTCCATTTACATGACACCTACAAAAATTATGAGTTGTACACACAGTTTAGTATTGCCAATTGGTTGAGTTTTCAAAATGAAGCTTTGTCAAAATTGGTTTAAAGATAACAACCTGTGTGTATCAGCTTTGGGAATGTTGTTGTATTTTAACAATTATATTTGCATCAAACAAATCCTATATTGCTTTTCTAAAGACTTGAAATTCCTCATACATACATATATCATTTTCATTTGATCCATTGAGAATAAATCTGACACAATGACTGACTAAGACAAAATTTATCAACCATCTATTATGATAAAGATCTATGCATAACCTTTACTTTGGTCACCCCTAAGAAGAATTGAAACTTAGAGCACATGTCTAATGTAAATTCTCATTAAATTAAGATTTCATGTGTTTGTGTGAGAGAGAGAATTCTCATTAAATCACATTTCGGGCTCTCTACAGGTGTGTTGTCCATTATATATTTTCTTTCACTTGATTTTGGTCTACTATAGAATTTTTTTCAACTGAAGTTTTTAATTTATTTTGGTATATGAATGCAACACTAATCTATTTTTAACACTCAATTTTTTTAGTCAATTTTATATCAATTTTGCACTCTAACATTGGGTGTTAGTTTGAGNGAATGCAACACTAATCTATTTTTAACACTCAATTTTTTTAGTCAATTTTATATCAATTTTGCACTCTAACATTGGGTGTTAGTTTGAGTATTTTTTTCGAATAAGTTTGATAAGTTTTGGAATAGCTTTAATATTATAGTTTGAGTGTTTTCGACTGTTATATTTTTGTTTAGTCCACTTACATGACAAACCCAATTTTTTTCCTAACGTTTTCTTACATTATATGTATGTTTTTTTTTATTAAAGGAGGAAAAAATGTCAAATTCATCTACGAATGCCAGATATAAGGGGAAAGAAAAAACTACCTCTTCTAACATAGGAACAAAAAGTCCAGTTTGTCAACTGGTATGACTTCTCATCCTATTTTTTCTCTATGGTTTTATGTGTATAAAGATGTTTATGATTTTTTTTTAATCTTCAGAATATAAAAAAAATAGAGAAAAAATAAAAATGTTTACTCATTTTTTGGAGCTTTTGTGTGTGTTTGATCCTAATGATAGATTGTATATAAAGTTGGGAACTTAATGTGGGTACCTACAAACATTATGAGTTGTACACACAGCTTAATATTGCCAATTGGATCAGTTNCTTCTAACATAGGAACAAAAAGTCCAGTTTGTCAACTGGTATGACTTCTCATCCTAATTTTTTCTCTATAGTTTTATGTGTATAAAGATGTTTATGATTTTTTTTTATCTTCAGAATATAAAAAAAATAAAGACGTTTACTCATTTTTTGGAGCTTTTGTGTGTGTTTGATCCTAATGATAGATTGTATATAAAGTTGGAAACTTAATGTAGGCACCTACAAACATTATGAGTTGTACACATAGCTTAATATTGCCAATTGGATCAGTTTTCAAATGAAGCTTTGACAAAATTGTTTTAAAGATAACAACGTGTATGTATCATCTTTGGGAATGATGTAGTATTTTACCAATTTTTTCTCATTTTTTTTGATTTTTAGTTTCACAATGTGGTTCAATAATAAATCATCGTGAGTGCAGGTCATATGATTATTTGTTAAAATCAATTATTTTAATTTTTAATTGTACAAAGTAGTTTATCTTATTATAATTATGAAGTTATACAGGATCTTTGATAAACAATTATGGATTTAAACATATTAAGACAAGAGATACATTTAAGCAACAAATTTATAACATAATAGTGTTCGAATGGTTTACAGTAGTTTGCACAGGTTAATATTGTCAAAGGTATCACTATGATAAGAGATGCATTTAATAATTAGTTTCTAATTATTTTTTGTCAGGTACAAAACAATAATGTTATATCAAAAGCNGTTTGCACAGGTTAATATTGTCAAAGGTATCACTATGATAAGAGATGCATTTAATAATTAGTTTCTAATTATTTTTTGTCAGGTACAAAACAATAATGTTATATCAAAAGCAAATTTGATACAATGTGCAAGTCTTAAGCCAGAAATGCGTTATGTCGGGAAAGAAAACGTGTGCTCCAAANAGATACATTTAAGCAACAAATTTATAACATAATAGTGTTCGAATGGTTTACAGTAGCTTGCACAGGANTTATTATAATTATGAAGTTATACAGGATCTTTGGTAAACAATTATGAATTTAAACATATTAAGAGAAGAGATACATTTAAGCAACAAATTTATAACATAATAGTGTTCGAATGGTTTACAGTAGCTTGCACAGGATAATATTGCCAAAGGTATCACTATGATAAGAGATGCGTTTAATAATTAGTTTCTAATTATTTTTTGTCAGGCACAAAACAATAATGTTATATCAAAAACAAATTTGATACAATGTGCAAGTCTTGAGCCAGAAATACGTTTTGTCGGGAAAGAAAACTTGTGCTCCAAACGTCAATTGGGACAACGTGCACGTCAAGAATGAGAGAGATCAAGACAATGCGCCCCCGTTCAGCCTAGATTTTTTCCCTCTTTACCATTGACCCGTCGTCGCCTAGCATGCTTAGGACGAGAATCAAATAAACGATCCCGCCTTCAATCGATGACTTCGCCTATTGAACTACCCCATCCAGTATTAGAAAGTATAGTGACTACACCATGCTCCAAACTCTTGATGAAGACACAACAAATGTTCTAAAACTGTTATCTGTACCCATCATGATTCAAGAATATCCTCCTCCAGACCTAATCGAAGGTACACCAATACGAACAAATGTCTTAGAATCATGGTCGAGCATCATGCACCAACATCTTGATAAACACACCACAATGAATGTTTCAGAATTATTGTCAGTGCCCATCATCTTTCAAGAAGATCCTCTTCAAAACATGATCGAAGACACAACAACACGAGCAAATGTCTTAGAGTCATTGTCGACCACCGTGCTCCAAAATTTTGATGCAGACTCCACAATAAATGTTTCAGGGTTGTTATCTGTGCCCATCATGATTTAAAAAGATCATCCTCAAAACTTGATCGAAGGAACACCAACACGATCACAACCATTCTCTCGGTGTTCCATGGAAATACCTATTGTTGGGCCACCAAATGTCTTAGGTGTGTCATCTGTTACTACGATGCTTCTAGAATTACCTACTCAAAACCTTGACGGAATCACAACAACACCCGTGGAACCATTTTCCCCGCGTTCCTTAGGGCCATCGTATGTGACAAATATGTTTCAACAAATTCCTAATCCGAATGAAGGCAACAGGTGTTTGTTATAAGTTACAATGTCTTATTCTCACTCTTGTTGTCTTATTCATGTTGTTCTTTTAAGTTTGTATNAGACAAACATGTTTCAACAAATTCCTAATCCGAATGAAGGCAACAGGTGTTTGTTATAAGTTATAATGTCTTATTCTCACTCTTGCTGTCTTATTCATGTTGTTCTTTTAAGTTTGTATGACATCTAAATTTGATATGTAGTTCATACGTAGTAGAAGAAGGTGCAGCTATGAGTGTTACACTTGATCCTCGGGGACATGAAATTTCAAATCGTCATTTCCTTGGCTTGATGAATCGAACATGTACTCATTGTTCCGCCTTACACTGGCTTGCTGAAAAATTAGCACATTCATCTGTATCAAATCCTTTATTTGGTAAATGTTGTTTGCAAGGCAAAATTAGGCTACCTTCACTTATTACACCCCCTTTGTCGCTTAAAACATTGTATGATCATAATGATGAACAATCAAAATCATTTCGTCAGCATACACGAGAATACAATGCATCTAATGCTTTTACGAGTCTTGGTGCTACTTTGGATGAAAGATTAATTGTTGGAAGGGGTCCTAGAACATTCACTATCCATAGAGAATTATGCCATCAAACAGGATCACTAATACCACAACCAGGGCGTGAACCCATTTACTCTCAGTTGTACATTTATGATCCAAATTCAGCTTTAGATGTTCACAGCAACATAAATCCTAACTTGAGAAGGGATGTTTTGAAAACTATTTAAGATTTTTTATTGCACGTAAATCTATTTCCCATAAAATTTCAGCAAGCTCACACAATTTTAAGTGAATTGGAATTGACAGGGCAAAATTTAGCTGCCTATCTTCACTACAGTGCTGTAACAGATCGGCGTCAATATAATCTCCCAACAACGGATGAGATTGCTGTAATAATATCGGGAGATGGAACTGAGTCGAGTGGAATGAGAGATATTGTGTTACATTTGAGGGGGGACAATCAGTTAATGCAAATTAATGAGTGTCACCTGGCCTATTACCATTGCATTATGTGTTATTGTTTCCTTATAATGAGCTAGGATGGAATCCAGATTTGAGATAGTGGAACGTGTCACAGGGTCAACTTTCATCTACTCGACTGACTCAATTGCAATATTACAGTTATCGTATGTTCCAACGTGACACTGAGTATTTAACTATTTTGAGAGCTGGAAAACTATTCCAGGAATTTGTAGTGGATGCTTGGGCCGCTACTTAACAAAATTGATTGACATACTATAAGTTGAATCAATCGAAGATTCGTGCAGAACTTTACCAAGGTCTTATAAATGTTTGTGTAGATGAGCTTGGTTCTGAACAAGTTAGCCAACGAATGATTTTTCCATCTTCGTTCATTGGCAGTGGAAGACATATGTTTGAAAATTTTCAAGATTCAATGGCTATCACGCGGTATAATCAACACCAGATATTTTTCTAACTATGACTGCAAATCCCAGTTGGCCAGAAATTACTAAATCGTTATTGCCAAATCAGATCACTACTGATCGTCCTGATTTAGTGGCCCGTGTTTTTGAGTTGAAGCGAAGTTTCTTGATGAAGGAGATAGAAACACAGTCAATCTTTGGTAGAAAGGTGGCACATGTTTTTACAATTGAATTCCAAAAAAGAGGCCTACCGCATATGCATGCATTTCTGTTTCTTCACGGTTCAGATAAAATTCAGACATGTGCTCAAGTAGACAAAGTAGTGAGTGCTGAATTTTTGGATTGTTAAACTGACCCATTACTTTTTGAAACAATTATAAGTTGCATGATCCACGGACCATGTGGTGCTCGAAACCCACAAGCACCATGTATGGAAAATGGGGTGTGCACCAAGAGGTACCCTTGAGCATTTGTGGAATCAACAAGCATGGACTACGATGAATATCTTGTTTATCGTCGTCGTAATACTGGTCAGAAGTACATCGTGAGGGGGCAAGAAATTGATAATAGAGATGTTGTACCACATAATCTGTATCTATCAAGATTGTTCAATTATCATATCAACGTTGAAGTTTGTGCGGGAATCAGATGTGTGAAATACATTCACAAGTATATTTATAAAGGACATGATCGCGCAACTATGGTGCTTGGAAGAATTAATGAGATCTAACAATATCTTGATGCAAGGTATATTGGACCTCCTGAAGCTGCTTGGTGATTATTTGGTAATCTTATACATGAAGAGATTCCGTCAGTTGTACGATTGACACTTCATTTACCTGGGATGCATCGTGTGTTCTTTAACCCTGCTGAATCTTTTGGTACAATCATTTCTAAAAGTGCACAACAAGATACAACTTTAACTGGCTTTTTTACTTACTGTGCTTCACATGAATCTGCACGTGCATTAACTTATCAGGAATTTCTACAAAAAATTATGTGGAATAAGACCATCAAGAAGTGGACTCCAAGACAAAGGGGTTATGCAATTGGTAGAATGTACTTTGCTAGCCTAATTCAGGCGAGCGGTTTTATCTGTGTTTGCTTTTAACTATTGTTAGAGGACCAACTTCATTTGACTGCCTACGTACGGTAAATAATGTTATGCACGATACATTCAAGTTATCATGTGTTGCAAGAGGACTTCTTGAAGATGATATAGAATGGATACAATGTCTGCAAGAGGGCTTCAATTATGAGAACAATATACCAATTAAGGAGACTATTTGCTATTATTCTCACAGAATGCTCTCCATTGCATCCACTTGCACTATGGAATCAATTCTCAACGCATATATGTGATGATTTAGCACACAGAATTCGTACTATGTTTGGTGTTTTGAATCCAACTGATGATCAAATTGAAGATTATGGTTTATATTTGATGAATCAATTGCTCCACGAGTCAGGGAAGAGTTTATCTGATTTTTCACCCATGCCACAACTAGTTGAAAATTGGAATGTAATAGTTGGCAACCGATTACTATTTGAGCACCAAAAACTCCAGAATGAAGCATAACAGACTAGTGCACAAATTAATATTGAAGCCCTTAATGATGCACAACTTGCTGCTTACATTGCAATCACATCGTCAGTATGTGAAAATAAAGGAACTACCTTTTTTTTTGAGCGGAGGTGCTGGAACAGGGAAGACGTTTTTGTATAACACCATTGCAACAAAAATGCGTAGCCATGGATATGTTGTTGTTACTGTGGCTTCATCTGGTATTACTTCATTGTTATTGGTTGGGGGTCGTACTGCACATTCTACATTTTGTATTCCTTTGAAAACANATCTGGTATTGCTTCATTGTTATTGGTTGGGGGTCGTACTGCACATTCTACATTTTGTATTCCTTTGGAAACGCTTGAAAATTTGATTTGTGGGTTTACTAAACAATCAATGCATGCCGAGTTGTTTAGAGAAACAAAATTGATAATATGGGATGAAGTTCCTATGCAACATCGATATTGTGTGGAGGCAGTCGATCGCACACTTTAAGATATTAGAGATGATAAAAGATCTTTTGGGGGTATCACTGTTGTTCTAGGCGGAGACTTTTGACAAATTCTGCCCGTTATACCGAAAGGAGTCCGCGAGCAAATTGTGGGTGCATCATTGAGACGGTCTTTGTTATGGAAAGATATACATGTTTTGACTCTGGGTTTAAACATGCGATTAACTCGCACAGACATAAAAAATGCTAATTTTGCTAACTTCTTGATAGAGGTAATATTTTATTTTACCTTGAATTTCATGACATGATACTTTGATTTAATATTTTATTTTTTGGCTAATTATACTTTCACTTTTTAGATTGAGACCAATCCACAAGAAGTCGTGCAACTTCCATCTACTATACATAGGTGTCACAATTTAAATGAATTGATATTTAGAATCTATCCACGATTGGATGTGGCTGGTATAATGACTCCGAACTTTCTCACTGAACGCACCATTTTGTCTGCTCGCAATGATGACGTTAATGATATAAATGCTACGGCATTGAATATTTCTCCGGGAGAAACAATTACTTTTTTAGCTGCAGATAAAATGTCTGAAGGTAATGAGTTTGATCGTACCATTAGGAATTGATATCCTAATGAGTACTTAAACTCCCTGAATCCTTCAGGGTTGCCGCCTTTTAAATTGGAGTTGAAAGTTGGATGCCCAAATATCTGTCAAGTTCGTTGGGGTTGATTTACAGACACCTGTTTTTAGTCATGGACACCTTTATGTGGCACTATCCAGATGCACATCTTCGGATCGTATTAGTGTCCTCCTCCCTGAAGATGGGTCAAATTGCACCGCAAATATTGTTTACCCTGAAGTTATGTTATAAGATTCTTATAACATTTAAATGGTACAGTTTAGACAAGTTTATTTCTACTTATTATATGATCTTTCCAATGTTTCAACTTTTAGTTTTATAATGACGTTCAATCTTTGCAAGATTGGAGTACATTTGCCAATGAGAACGATAGAATATATACAATGGACTTTTGTGGATGGGGTTGAAATAATCAGGTAACATTACTCTTATGTAACTGCATCAAAATAATTTTACTATTTCTAGAAATATATATTGTGTTAATTTGATTGTTTATGTGAATACTTTAGGTGGTTGTACATTCACTCCATTGGGCAAAGTGCGTTCATATTGATACGAGGACATTTGGGGGACTGATGAAGAGAAGGTTTAGTGAATTGATAATGATGACATTCTCTCTGACAAAATTCAAACAATCTGCAATCCAGTACTGACCCATCCACCTCCAACGACGACTAACCCCTCACTGATCAATCAGTTGTACAGTTAATCCCCTATCTTACTCCCTTTCTTTGTCTATCTCTACTTCTCAGACACGCATACAACACACACACACATTTGTGTATTCATTAGTTTGTTTTGAATAATTTAGTGTAATGGATTTGATGACAATGATTATGTTGATTCTATTTAACGATAATTTGTATATGTCACTTATTGTCAGGTATACATGGAAGCATGCTTGGTGTTAGCTATAAAGAATATGAAATTGATGAAAATTGTTTCTCTCTTTGTACATGGAAACATGCTTGGTGTCAACTAATTGCACATGCTTATAATGATTTTGATATGTAATGATGGTTGTTTTGGTGGTTGGGTATGTATTGATAATTTTGGGAAAAAAATAATTGAATCGTTGTGATATGGTGTATTATGATATGATGATTGTTATATGATTGTAAATTTTGTAGACACGTTTAAATTTTTTTGGGCTCCTATTTTTAAAGGAAACTTTCCCGAAATTTTTGAAAAATATTAGAGACTACCTTAATTTCAATCTTAAAAACTATTTCAAATTGATGACTTTTTTTTTTTAAGTTGTAAAGGATTTTTTGTGTCGACGTACCTTCAGACACGAATAATTACTAATATTTATATAAGAAGGTGTCAACTTCTATTCCATTTTTAGTGTTGTTTTACTTAAATAGTTGTTGAATATTTTTCAATGATACAATCTTTTGACTTATAAAAAAGTCAATCTATAAATCATATAAACAAGTTATTCATTCCCAACTAAATATAGTTATTTTCCGTCATTCTTTCTTTGACTTTAAAATTTAAGGATCAACCGCTGGACTTTTTTTTGTAGGAATAGTCCTGCTGCTTGTTGGGTCATAATTCCAATCATCCCTTGCAGTGAATAGAGTCTAGGATCAGCAATCACTTTTTGGATGAAATTTATTAGTTTTTAAGTATTTATTTTACTTTTTGATAAGACCCAGAAGTAAAAATTTTGTACCATAATATTCCCCTGTTAACCTTGACCTGTATTGCAACTGTTCAACCTCTTCTCCTCTGTCCTGCCATTAACATAGTCGTTAGTTACTTTTCCTTGATTGAGATGTTAATTGAATCGAGTTTTGTGAGATTGAATTTGAGTTTGTTGAGCTTGTCTTTTTAAATGAGTTTAAAAAATTGTTCAAGTTTAACTTATTTAGAACTCAACCTGTGCCCGAGCCTGAGCTAAACTCGAGCCGAGCTCAAGTAATTCAACTATTTTACATATTAACGAGCTAAACAGAAAAAAGAAGTCTAAAAAATTGTTCAACATTAGCTTGTTTAAAACACAAATCAAACTTGAATCGAGTATTATCTTAGCTGAGGCTAATAACTCATCTCGATTAATACCCCTAATCAAAACATATTAATTGGCACACTCATAGACTTATGGTGGTGGTAGTGGGGCAGTGGGTGTGGTGGTGGTGGTAGAGTGGCGTCGACAGTAGTGATGGTGGTTATTGTGGCAGAGATGATGGTGGTGGTGGGAGTAGTTGTGGTGGAGGGGTGGCGGTGGTGATGATAGTGGTCATGGGGGTGGGACGGTTCCAAATATTACTTTTTGTTTAAAGTAGTTATAAGAAGTTATAAGTCATTGAATTACTTTTAAAAAATCATCACACACTCTTAGAGATCTATTTTTTCTATTAAATTTAGAGTGTTAATATCAACCGTCCGATTAATTTTAAAGTAAAATTTAAAAAGATTTCAACCGTAAAAAAACAAAAATTATTTTGTTTATTTTTTGAAACTTGAATTATTTTGTACTTTATTATATAGATACGTTGTTATGGGATGTTCGATAACAGAAAATATCGTTGAAATGCAGATTTTGGTTTTCATTGCTTCATTATGACACCCACTCCATTTGTCCTAATCGTAAATGAAGTCATTACTTGCATGACCGAGTCATTACACGGTTATAACCCTATCTTCTGGTCCTTTTCTGTATCCATTAATGGAGTGTTTCAGCTTCAGAGCAGAGATCATCACTCTAAGAAGTCCTAAAGCAAAGCCAAAAACTGCGTGTGCCTTGCTATTTAGGGATTAGGTAAAGAAGGCGATGGGGGCTTGTGTCACACTGCATGCCATGGTCTACCATAGTAATACTTGGAACCCATAACGAAACTAGAGTCAGCCCCAAAACTAGAGTCACCTTTTATACAAGAATTCTTGCCAATTTACATAATAAATATAATTCCCTTTTCATAATAATTTTAAACTTAATTTATAATCGAAAATAAAATTCACAAAAACATAATTTAATTTAATATTTTTCAATATAAAAACATATTAGTAAAACATATATTTAATAAAAAAAACTTAAAAGCGTGTTTTGAAATCAAACTTCTATATCAAAAAGTATGTATTTAACCCATTCTTTAACCCGTGCTTTACTAAGTTGCAGACACTCTTGATCATGAAATCTCAGTATGAATTTCAATATTTTATGATCGATCATGCCATTTAAAATTATAATTTACACCTCAAAAAAATTACATCTTTGTCTTAAAAGGTTTTAATTTTTGATACGATACCACTGATGGTACCATATTGTTTCCCCATTTTAATAAGAATATATTACCATTGCTTGAAGTTCAATCGCATTACACATAGTATCCGAAAAAGAGAAAATATAAATAAGAAATTATATTTTAGTCATCACCCATTTTACTTGATGTGAACATAAATTGATTAAAAAAAATCTCAATATTATAATCTCACTCCCACGTCATAAAAGTATCTCAATCTGGAGGAGCTTTTTTTCAAACCTAGTCGGCCCTAAAACTTTATTTCACAAACTTAGTCTTTTTTTGGAAAACGTTACTTTAAATGACGTTTTTAAAAACGTTTTTTTTTTAGAAATTTGATTTGTATATGTTAAAAAATTATGTATTTCAATTTTATGTTATAAGTTCATCGAACATTTATAGTAGATCTACAAAAGTGTGCAAAACTTTAAAATATGAAAAAATATACTTATACATTAAAACAAAACAAATTTATTACATAACACTGTAAGAAATACAGTTTGTCAATAACTTGGTTGATGTAGAAAACAACATAAAGGGTTGCCCAATATACATAAACTCGATGGAATAAAAGTGTCAGACGCATCATCACTTAAATCGGAATAATCAGAAAGTTCTGTATCTGAAACAAGTAACGGATCTTGCAAAATTTGAATCTTAGCATAATCAGGATCGAAATGCTCAATTTTTGCATGGAAATGATCAAGTCTACGTTGCATTTGATCATTTTCACGTTCAAGCCTTGCTATGATCTCGTTATGGTTAGTAGAATTTTGTGGATCATATATATCGACTGAACGTGCCTTCGGTACCATTAATCCATGCCAACGATAGTATACTTCAAGCTCACAATGTTTATCATATAACTGTCACCATCTTGGCGTGGGTTCGATATGAATNTAGAAAAAAAAAGAAGAAAAGCCACCATGAATACATGAACATCATGTCCCACACGCAAGTGGTCGCCTACGTTGCATCGGCTGTCTACGAACCTCCTGCTCAGCATCCTGGTGTACAACCTGTGTCACCTATGACACACCTACATCATCGTGATGATGTGCATGCCCTCTCCCTCTCCCCCGTCCCTGACCTTGTCGTCCACCTCTAGCCCGCGGCTCGGCTCGCACAAGGCCTACACCTACAACTGTAGGCTCCTGTGTCATGGCCTCCTCATGTAACAATGGATCTGATACGGANTTTGTCCATACCAAGTTACACCGGTAGAATCTGTGTAAGATTCAATTGAACGAACTATGTCTACACCACATGCTACTCGACCAGTCGAGCANCCGGTAGAATCTGTGTAAGATTCAATTGAACGAACTACGTCTACACCACATGCTGCTCGGCCATTCGAGCATTGACGTTCGTAGGGTGAATATGAACTTTGTTGTTCATTGTGTGATGAAGAACCTTGGGTGGTTTGACTGGATTGCCTGCTAGATGTGCGTTTTGACATATTTAGGGTTATGATGTACACAATGATTAAGGATGGTTTATATAGACACGAAATACAATTATATATAAATTTGACAAGACAATTACTGGGTACAAATAATATGACTTGACATAGGTAAAGTAATGATATTACTCTACACTAATAAAGTAATGACATAACTCATGAATGACAAAAGGACTAACATGACTTGTCAGTAAAATGACGACACACTGATAAAACAATCATATGACTTCACACTGATAAAGTATTGACATACCTCGTGAATGACAAAAAGACTGACATGACTTATCATGAGACTGACTACACTGATAANAAAAAAAAATGTCATTTTAAATAACGTTTTTAAAAACGTCATTCAAAATGACGTTTTTAAAAACACCATTACCCTTTGTAATTTTTAATGTCTGTTACTGCCGTTTAAAAAAATCATGTTTAAAAACATCATTCTGAATGACGACTTTAAAAACGTTATTAGCAATTACGTTTTTATGAAAAAAATTAAAACTTCAAATTGTCATTCCAAATGACATTTTTAGGTGAGAATGCGTCATTTCAAATGACGTTTTTTAAAAAAGACTGGGTTTAAGAATTAAGTTTAAAAGTGACTGAATTTGAGAATTATGTTTTGAGAGGGCATGAGTTTGGGNTGTAATCATCGTTCTGCTCTTGTAATAACCAAACCCATTCACATCTACGATTGTTAAAGATCGTAGAGAAATTTGATGTAGACATAATGTTGTGTTTGCCATATCAACGTCAAAATGGTGTTTAAATAGTAGTGTCCCAAGCCTACTGTGTTAGACAAATCATATCAGTCAAAAGTGAAATAGTGTAGTGATCAGAGGTCATATATGGTATAGTTATTCATCAGACAAGTGTAAGGACATTTCAATCTTTTGGATCATCAAATATGTGTTGTCACTTCAACACTTGATATGCATAAACTCATTAAGGGTTAAGTTAGTTCAACCCATGGTATGTTGAAAACCATTCCTGATTTTGTCAATTCACCACATGGTCTGGTGAAATTCATTCAGGGTGTAGTCACTTCAACACATGACATTAAGTACTCATGCGTAGTTACTTTTTCTTCTTCAGCATTATGACATAGTAGTTAGTTGTCACTTCAAAACAGTATTTGTATTGATATGGTCAGTTGTTGGGAGAATTGTGTATTCACTATATATTCACCGTCTTTAAGCAAGTAAGTGACAAAAACTTATTTCCAACATGAATTATAGTGTTAGAACTTTGTATGAAAATATGGGTTATCATTGGGCCTTAGAGGATGAGTTTTTCTATCCAATGAATCTTCATTTACATTATTGTAGCAGTTCCATAAGAACCATGAGGGTCGAATTGCAATATCGTCTGACGGAGCGAGAAAATCTTATTAGAGATGTGCAAACTTGCAATTTACGAAAGCCTCGACAAATTGCCATCCATATGGTAGTTGAGACACCTCAACAACTGGAGCGTGCATTGTATCGTTTTCGTGCTGAAAACAATCGCATGACAATTCATCTTAATCGTTACAACCTCCGTCGNTCACCTCGAAAAACGTGAAAAATCTGACTATCTCAGAATTCGACGAAATTTGTCTGGGTAACTAGATTTCGTGAGACGAATCCAACGGTGAGGTCCGTTTCATCATCCGAGGTCTATAAAAATACCAGTTTTTTTTTTTTTTTTAACTCACACTATAATGGCAAATTACCATTTTCCGTTTTTTTTTCAGAAAAAGTTAAAATTTTTCCCGGGTTTCACAATGTTAGTGTTGTGTGGTTGTTCCTTAATGTTAGTGTCAAAAGATAAAATGTCTAGTCGATATTGTATGGAAAAGTGTTAAGGTAGTGATGTGGAACAAGTGTTATGTTAGTGTTTGTGGGTAGAAATATTATTTTACTGTTGTGTGATGAAGTTGTAAGTTAGTGTTCTTTTCTCTAGATCATGCTATTTGATAGAAGAATACTATAACAAAATATGATTGTGTAATTGACAATCTATGTACAAAAGAAAATATTTGTACAATGTAAGAAAAAAAAAGAAGAAAAGCCACCATGAATACATGAACATCATGTCCCACACGCAAGTGGTCGCCTACGTTGCATCGGCTGTCTACGAACCTCCTGCTCAGCATCCTGGTGTACAACCTGTGTCACCTATGACACACCTACATCATCGTGATGATGTGCATGCCCTCTCCCTCGCCCCCGTCCCTGACCTTGTCGTCCACCTCTAGCCCGCGGCTCGGCTCGCACAAGGCCTACACCTACAACTGTAGGCTTCTGTGTCATGCCCTCCTCATGTAACAATGGATCTGATACGGGCGGTTGTCTAGATGATGTAGGTCTTGAAGCAAGTACAGTCGGTGTCGGGATAGATACCGGTGATACTGCAGGTGTCGGTGTATGCTCAATTGCAGATGCCAGTGCAGGTGTCATTGTCAGGGAAGATGCTAGGGTCGGTGTCGGAGCACATGCCAGTGTTGGTATGGGAGTCGATGCCGAGGTCGATGTGGGTGCATGTGCCGCTGCCGGTGTATGATCAAGTGCTGGTGCCGGGGTAGATGTTGGGGTCGGTGTTGATGCCGTTGTCGGTGTCGGTGTCGGTGTTGGGGACGGTGCACGAGCCTGTGCTGATGCTGATGGTGGAGATAATGGAGTAGTTCAATCGTGGTAAAGATGAGGAGGTGACTGTGCAGATGTAGACGACACATCATTTGCCGACCCTGAAGGTGCGGCAAGTCATCGGTGCTCCCGGAGAGCTATCAAACATGAGGAGCTCATATCTGTAATATGTCCAATGGTGTCCATGCAACATGCCAAGTCCGGACTGCCCTTATATGTACCACATGCAGTGTGATATATCCGTGTAAGTGTATCTTCCTACAAATTTTTTTTTAACAATTTAGGACATGTATTAAATAATTAGTAACATTTGTCCTACAAATTGAATATAACAACATTTAACATCTTACTAGAAGCTCTATGATGCTCCCAACAGATTGAAACCCGATAGTCGGCCTAGCGACTGNCTGATGGTGGAGATAATGGAGTAGTTCAATCGTGGTAAAGATGAGGAGGTGACTGTGACCCTGAAGGTGCGACAAGTCATCGGCGCTCCCGGAGAGCTATCAAACATGAGGAGCTCATATCTGTAATATGTCCAATGGTGTCCATGCAACATGCCAAGTCCGGACTACCCTTATATGTACCACATGCAGTGTGATATATCCGTGTAAGTGTATCTTCCTACAATTTTTTTTTTTAACAATTTAGTACATGTATTAAATAATTAGTAACATTTGTCCTACAAATTGAATATAACAGCATTTAACATCTTACTAGAAGCTCTATGATGCTCCCAACAGGCTGAAACCCGATAGTCGGCCTAGTGACTAGTGAATCAAAATCATAAATGAATTTATTTTTAAGTTGCTACTATACAGAAACAGTCACCATTTTTTATCACATCTCAGGTTTCCATAGCCAAGTCAAGGCTTTCCCTCCTGATATGCATGTAGCTTATAATCATAACTCTTACAAAATCAATAACTTTTCATTGAAAAGAGGTAAGTACTTCCTCCGCATATTAATGGTTTTTATAAACAAAAAGATAAGAACTATAAGAAAAAATATAGATGATAGGGTTTGTGTAATCCAAACCCAAAAAGGAACCACAAACCCCCTAATAGATCAAAAAAGGAAAAGAATACGCAAGAGATACAAATGAAATGATACTCATCTCCTGTGTCTGAGTCGTCAAAAGCAAAAGCTGAAAGAACATACATACATATTTCCCCAACTACTCGATACAACGGAGAAAATAACTTCATGAAATTACAGAAATAGTACACAAAATTTCCAATAAATTCAGTGGTAATTCAAAAAAAAAAAAAATAGAGGTAAAAAATCTAATCATTTAAGAACAAAATCCACCAAAACCATAAAGCCAACAATCCTTAAATCAAAACACATATCGTAGTTCTAACTTTTCTGAAGATGAGAACGTAGCAGATAAAGAGAGTGGTCTGGTCTGAAACCCCAGCCGCAACTAATAGAGCTGAACAAAACAAAATAAATGTATCGGTTGTTTCGTCGGACAGGGACTGAGTGGTCTGGTCTCATCGGAGAATACGGTGGCTAAGTGGTTGCAGGCGGAGGAGGAGGAGAGATCGACCGATCTGAGATAGTGGGCTGACTGGTTGGAGGAGGAGGAGGAGGAGGAGGAGGAGGAGGAGGAGGGGGGAGGAGCGATCTGAGAGAGGATAGACCGACCGAGAGACGTTTTCAACCCCTAAATGACGTTTTCAACCCCTAAATTTTTAAAACATTTAACTAGGTATTCTTAAAAATTTTTTAAAACATTTATTTGATTAAAAAAAAATGTCATTTTAAATAACGTTTTTAAAAACGTCATTCAAAATGACGTTTTTAAAAACACCATTACCCTTTGTAATTTTTAATGTCTGTTACTGCCGTTTAAAAAAATCATGTTTAAAAACATCATTCTGAATGACGACTTTAAAAACGTTATTAGCAGTTACGTTTTTATGAAAAAAATTAAAACTTCAAATCGTCATTCCAAATGACATTTTTAGGTGAGAATGCGTCATTTCAAATGACGTTTTTTAAAAAGACTGGGTTTAAGAATTAAGTTTAAAAGTAAGTGGATTTGAGAATTATGTTTTGAGAGGGCATAAGTTTGGANCAAATAAACCAACACAAGATTTACGGTTAATATTTATTTTTTCTTTATAATATCTATATTTTTTATCCCCCAAAGAAAAATTCATGAATAGGTTATTCAGATCTAAGTCATTAGGTAGCTCTAGAACTTCAATTCCTTCTACACCTTCAATAGTAAACGAAGAAGAACATGAATTTCATGAGTTAAAAATAGACTGGAAAAACTGGAATGTGCCTAAGGTACCAATAAATTGATATACAGAACAAGCTAGCTACCAACAACATTCAAGTCAGAAGTACAAGTAAAAACCATTGAACAAGTTTATGCCCTTTACAAAAGAGCATGAAACTTACCAAATGCTTCATAAAAAACCAATAAAAAAACATAGGTCAAAAGGATATAATTTTATCCACATTGGCTTAGTTCAAGTTGCAGTAAAACTATTATCAACTCGAGGAATCAACTCCCCAATCTTGTTATGCCTAAGAGATACTAGGTTTAAAAACTATGGCACATGTATCTTAGGAATAATGGAGTCAAGCCTGCACAATGGCCCAATATACTTTAATTGTTTTCCAGACGTCACTTTAAGTCTAAGTGATATTAATTTGTTAACGACCTTAACCCTTAACATAAAAATTTCAGGAGAATACACAAACATGTTAGAAGGTAGCCAATCCATAGTATTAATTTATCGAATCTATTACAAATGCATAACAATAAATCTAAATGTTCATGCATTAAGTAAAAGTCCTAAGCACAAAAATTTATTAACTCAAAGTAGTACAAGTGAAGCAAATATTCAAGTTCTCAAGCAACTTCAATGGAAAGACATAAATTTTTCAGACTGCTAGATGCTTGAAAATGAAAGTTGCCACCAAAATCATCAAAATACTACAATCAACTTAGATTGTATTCAACAATATCTTGATGGATCATTAATAATCTCCTTTGATGGTAAAAGGTCAAGTAAACCACTTCAAATTAATGAAGGAAGAAAATCTAAGTCTACATATACTAGTGTATCTAAAAGGGATGAAGACTTAGCAAAAGAGTTAAATAAAAGGTTAAAATTAAAAAGTATTGACACCTCTTCACAAATCAATAAACCATGTCACACCACTCACTCAAAATTCCAAGAAGATGAAGACGAAAACTCCTCACTTTCTCATTCTATGACTGACATGAAAAGTAACATAGTAAACAAATAGTTACTGACAATCAATAGAACAAATGGACTGTTCATAATTAATGTTGATAAATTACATGAAGAATTCAAGTCCAAGGAAAATAAATCCAGGAGACGAGAATTCAAGAGTAAACATAGTAACCATAAGCAAGAAAAAATAATTAAAACATGGACTAAGTTTATGAATAAGATAAGATGTGAAATCTATTTCTTTGACTACTTAAAAAACCATTACAAATCATTAGAAGTAGTAACAAATATAAATGAAAAAAAAAGATGCTTCCATAGTGTCTTCAAGTCATCCTCCAATAGAAACCATAATAATTATTCACAAGGATTCCGAAGTAAAAGACTCACCATTAAAGTTACTTTTAGGTACTGAACCTGAAAAAAGAATAATTGAACAAAACAACTTTACCAACCAATGTTTAAAAATAATTGGTAAACCGTTAGATACAATTGGAACGAATATTGATGATTTGCAACCATCAACAAGTTAAAAATTAGAGAAACCTCTAGTACAATTACCAGAAGATAGAAGTAAAGTTGATATCTTTGTTAAAGATAGCAAAAGACTTCAAAAAATTAAAGAAGTTATCAAAAAACTAGATCAACCAAAAATCAAACCAGTTTTACTCCAAGTTTACACTATCTATCAAAATGATGAAAGTTCAAAAAAACCGTAAATCCCAAGAAACTAGTAAACCAAAAGGTTCTACTAATTCCNAAATTTGTTGAGTTAATTTATGACGAACTTTGGATTGTTCTTCTTTTGGTTCTAGTTTCTGCTTTTGGCTGCTGGTTTGGGGCTAGTTCTGGTTTGAATATTCTTTTGTTAATTTGGACTATTGGGGTTTTGACTATTTGATTTGANAAAATCTTAACGAATTAACATATTCAAAAGTTAATCCTACTAGTATTACCAAAAACTGGTATACTAGATCGACACCTCCTGATCTTTAGTATGAAGAAAGAAATATCAGCAATCAGTTTTCAATTCAATTTAACAAACTTTGTGAGTGGAACATAGATGGATTAAGTGAACAAGAAATATTGAACAAATTAAATCATATGTCTATGGTTATCAACAGTTATATTAACAATCTTGATTGTACTGAACCAGAAATAGTTGATCTAATAACCTTTGGATTTAAAGGTATGCATTGACCATGTCAACGGGGTTGGTTAAATGGGAATGAACCAATGTGATAATGCACAAGTAATGTGTTGTTGGTTTTGGAACGTATTCGGTCTTGTAAGTTAGGGTTGACTGAGTTGGTCTTATCGGATATGGGTTTGTTAATTGAGATGGCTTAACCGAGGATGTAGGTTGGGTTGGATACGGGTTTGTTACGGTCTGTTTACAGGTATTTGAGTTTACTAGGATGAAAANGTTGGTTAAATGGGAATGAACCAATGTGATAATGCACAAGTAATGTGTTGTTGGTTTTGGAACGTATTCGGTCTTGTAAGTTAGGGTTGACTGAGTTGGTCTTATCGGATATGGGTTTGTTAATTGAGATGGCTTAATCGAGGATGTAGGTTGGGTTGGATACGGGTTTGTTACGGTCTGTTTACGGGTATTTGAGTTTACTAGGATGAAAACGAAGGATGGTCTGACTATATTACCAAAGATATAGTAACGGTTTACTAAGTCCAAGAGTGGTAAGTGACTGGACTTTGGACTTGGACTGGACAAAGCTAGTTGTTTACCATAGATCAGTTTGATAATGAATAGGTTGTATGCTATTGGTTTTGGAATGTACTCGGTTTTGTAGGTTTGGGTTGACTGGGTTGGTCTTATTAGATATGAGTTTGTTAACTGAGATGGCCTAACCGAGGATATAAGTTGGGCTGAATATAGGTTCATTGCGGCCTGTTTACTGGTATTTGGGTCTACTAAGATGGAAACGAAGAATGGTCTACCTATATTACCAAGGATATGGTTGTTAGAGTGGTTGACATATTTAGGCTTAGGGATTGTTTAGTTATTTGTTTTCTTTTATATTGCCCTAGTTTAGTCTGTTTGTTTTCCTTTTGCCCTACTATATAAAGACCTCTTATATATAGTTTTTCTTTAAGATTGTTCTGACTAGTTATGCCTCAATAATATTTATTTTCTTCTAGTTTCTTTCTTTATTATTTGATTAAAGTTTACATGGTATCAGAGCTAACATGATTCTAAGGGCTGGGAACTGTATCGAAGTTACTGTACACTCGGTGAACAGTACCGAAATTAATGTTCACTCACTGTGAACAAGCTGAAGTTACTGTTCACGCACTGTGAACAGTGCTGAATTCAACTGTTATGGGTATTTGATTTGCAAATTTGTTGAGTTAATTTATGACGAACTTTGGATTGTTCTTCTTTTGGTTCTAGTTTCTGCTTTTGGCTGCTGGTTTGGGGCTAGTTCTGATTTGAATATTCTTTTGTTAATTTGGACTATTGGGGTTTTGACTATTTGATTTGGGTATTGTTGTTGGTGGTTTTTGTTGGGTAATCCCAATCCTTTGAGTTTGTTGATTTGGGCTGGTTCTAATTTGGGCTTCTCTCCATTGGGCTGTTGGTTTGACTTTTTTTCTCTTCTTTGTTGGACTATGTTTTGTTGGGCATTGTTGCTGGTGGTTTTTGTTGGGCAACCCCAATCCTTTGGGTTTGTTGATTTGGGCTTCTTTCGATTGAGTTGTTGGTTTGACTTTTCTTCTCTTCTTTGTTGAATTTTGTTTTGTTGGACATTGTTGTAGGTGGGTTTTGTTGGGCAACCCCAATCCTTTGGATTTGTGGATTTGGACTTCTTTCTGTTGGGTTGTTGGTTTGACTGTTCTTCTCTTCTTTGTTGGGCATCGTTGGGCAACCCCAATCCTTTGAGTTTGTCTATTAGGGCTTCTTTCTATTGAGCTGCTGGTTTGACTTTTCTTCTCTTCTATGTTGGGCTTTGTTTTGTTGGGCATTATTGTTAGTGATTTTTGTTGGGCTTTGGTTTTTTGTTGGACCTCTCATTGCTATTTTGGGCCTTAATTTGTTGAGCCTGCACTTGGAGTTTTTATTGAGTTTATTATTTTCTTCCTCTAAGTCTCTGGAACTCTGTGCTTACTCTGATACGGACTGGACTAGTGACTCTATGGATTGTAAGTCCACTATTAGTTTCTGTCCCTTCCTTAGTGAATCTCTTATTTTGTCGAAAATTAAGAAACAAACTGTTGTCGCTCGATCATCTGCTAAAGTTGAGTATAAAGCTATAGCCTTGACAACAACAGAGATAGTTTGATTGCGTTGACTACTTACTAATCGTTTCTTATGAAATCGCACACCATCGCGAGCTTCCGATTTTCTTCTTAACAAATTCTTGATGTTTAATGTTACCACATCATGAGTTTGATAGAGGGTGTTAGAGTAGTTAACATATTTAGACTTAGAGGTAGCTTAATCATTTGTTTTCTTTTATGTTGCCCTAGTTTAGTCTATTTGTTTTCCTTTTTCCCTACTATATAAAGACCTTTTATATGTAATTTTTCTTTAAGGTTGTTCTGACTAGTTATGCTTCAATAATATTTCTTTCTTCTAGTTTCTTTCTTTTTTATTTGATCAAAGTTTTCAATGGTAACAATATATATATAATATACCTCAGTTCAGCAAATGGTAGTAAAATGAGTATAAAATACAAGTTACTAAAAGTGCATATTTGTCATGACAATGTATGCTCCAAAATATCATTTGTCTTAATACAAAATATGACAGATAAAGTTATCTTTGGGATACCATTCATATACCTCTTATATCCATTTACAACGGATATAGAAGGCGTATCTACCAAGCCTTTTAGTCAATTAGTAACTTTCAAATTCTTAACCAAACCTCAATTAAAAAATTTAAGAAGACTTAAAGAATATTCAATCTCCAAGTCCCTTAATTTAGTAACCTAGAAAAGTAATCAAGTGAAATTTCTTAAAGAAGAAATCAATTACAAAAAAATTCAAAAATAGTTAACCAATCCAATCTTAATTCAAAAGATTGAAAGATTTAAGGAAATGTTAGAAAATGAGGTATGTTCTAACATTCCTAATGCTTTCTACCACAGAAAGAAACATATAGTAAAATTACTATATATCAAAGGTTTCAGTGAACAAAATATACCTACAAAGTCAAGATCAATTCAGATGAGCCATGAAGTAATGAAAATTTGCAAGAAAGAGATTTCATAATTACTCAATAATGGTATTATAAGAGAAATAGATCACCTTGGTCCTACCCTACTTTCTATATCATAAAAAATATAGAATTAGAAAGAGCAGTTCCAAGACTAGTAATCAATTACAAACTTTTGAATGCAGTGTTGGAATGGATTAGGTATCCAATTCTTAACAAACAAGATTTAATAAAAAGATTAAGGAAAACAATAATCTTTTCAAAGTTTGATTTAAAAAGTGAATTTTGGCATATTCAAATAAGTCCAGAAGACAGATATAAAATTGCATTAACAACACCTTTTGGTCATTACGAATGGAATGTAATGCCATTTGAATTGAAAAATGCTTCAAGTGAATTTCAAATATAATGAATGAAATATTCAATCCAGTAAATAATTTCTCTATAGTTTACATAGATGATGTCATTATCTTTTCCAAGTCAATTGATTAGCATTGGAAACTCCTCTATGCTGTCTAGATATAATCAAACAAAATGGTTTAGTCATCTCTTCTAGTAAGATCAAGTTGTTTCAAACTTCAGTCAAATTTTTTGGATATAATAAATAACAGTCAACCATTGGTCCCATCAGTCAATCTATCCAGTTTGTAGATAAATTTCCTAATGAAATTGAGGACAAAACTTAGTTACAGAGATTTTTAGGGTCTTTAAACTATGTTTTAGACTTCTACCAAGACCTTAGAAAAACAGTCAAACCATTGTATGAGACNCAATCTATCCAGTTTGTAGATAAATTTCCTAATGAAATTGAGGACAAAACTTAGTTATAGAGATTTTTAGGGTCTTTAAACTATGTTTTAGACTTCTACCAAGACCTTAGAAAAACAGTCAAACCATTGTATGAGACATTAAAAGAAAATCCTCCTTCTTGGTCAACTATTCATACATCTGTAGTCAAACAAGTCAAAAAGTATATCAAGACCTTGCCTTACCTTGTTTTTCCCTTAGTAAGGTAAGGCAAGGTCTTGGCTATGGAGGTATCCTTCTTCAGAGATTCAATCTAGATTCTCCAGAGCAGATTGTTCGTTTCCACTCTAGAATTTAAACCAGTACATAAAGAAACTACAATTCAATTAAAAAAAAAAATTTATCTATTGTCCTGTATATCTCAAAATTCCAAGATGATATATTAAATCAGAAATTTCTAGTAAGATTTGATTGTAAATCAGCAAAATATGTTTTCGAATAAGATGTAAAAAATATTGCTAGTAAGTAGATTTTTGTCAGATGACAATCGATTTCAAGTATTTTCAATTTTGATATAGAATATATAAAAGGTAATAATAATTATATTCCTGATTTTCTAACTCGTGAGTTTCTACAAGAACATGATAGATAAAAATCCAGTAAACCCATTACCTCCTCCAAAAAACCCAGTAAAGATCATGGTAAACAACTAGCTTTACCTTGTCCAAGTCCAAAGCCTAGTCACTTACCACCCTTGGACTTAGTAAATCGTTACCATATCCTTGGTAATATAGTTAGACTATCCTTTGTTTCCATCTTAGTAAACCCAAATACCAGTAAACAGGCCGTGACGAACCCGTATCTAGCCCAACCTATATCCTTGGTTAGGCCATCTCAGTTAACAAACCCATATCCAATAAGACCAACCCAGTCAACCCAAACCTACAAGACCGAGTATGTTCCCAAACCAACTGCACACAACCTGTTTATTACCAAACCGGTCCATGCCCATTTAACCAACTTAGTTGATCTAGTCAATGCATACCTTAAACCAGGATAGAATTTCATTTTATTGGATCCTGAGAAGACATTCCAGTTTTATCAGGATATCCTGTTTCATACCCCAATCAATATTTGTCAAATCTATCTTTGATAGGAATGATGTCAGTAAAATAGTATATGATTATTTGTATATACTTAAGTTCATTTCAGTGAAAGAATGAATATCTCACCCTTCCTTACACCGAGATCTCCCTGGTTACAACAAGTAATTTAGTTACTATGACTACATGGAGTCATGGTTTAAATTGCTACTCTACTAGGATGAGTCCTACACTCAATCCTGGTTCCTTCAATTCACCAAAAATTTTAAAAGTCAAATTCCTTCTTGGTTTTTGAAGTGGTGGTAGATGCATAGCCCCGTGATTGAAATTCTCTCAATCGATCTTTAAGATCAAGTAACTTACTTCTCCTCCTTCTTTAAAATTAGTCAACATAATTCACAGTTCCCTGCATTACTCCTCTTCATAAGTAAATATAAGGTCCCGTGGATTCTTAAATGACAATACTCAATTACTGTTAATACAGTTATCCGTCAGTTTTATGTTAAATTGTGGGTTAAGCTTGACTACCAACGTATCATTAACAAGGTTAAGACAGAATTCCCAGTAAAGGTTACCACTCTAGCCATAGTTACAGGTTTAATTACTAGTACACCACCACCAAAGGTAAAGTTAGCAACTCCAACACTCAGTGTCTTGACTCCAAGTGTTTCAACACTACCAGTAAAACAAACAGAGGCTACACCTAAGACTTCCAGTAAGTCCCATCCAAGGAAATTCCAGTAAATTAAGTTAGCCCAACAACTACTCTATCAAGATAGCCAACAAGAAGATGATGGTTCATTCCACTCATCAAAAGCCTCAACAAACGACCCATAGGATCCGTTCCAAGATGCCCAGGGCTTGGATGATTCATATGATCTATCCAGCCCGTAGGACATTAAGATTCTTGTAAAGTTACATGTGTGCACAAATGACTTCAATCACTACTTTCCCAAAAGGAAAGAAAAGTTGTTCCTTTAGTATGCAACTAGTCACCAATGGTAATATTTTTGCCAAAAGCCTGTAGATAGTCAACAATAGTAAGATTTTTACCAAAAGCCTACAACTAGTTAGATTCATACCAAAAGCCTGTAGCCAATCAGAAACAGTAAGATTCCCTACCAAAAACCTGGAGATAGTCAGCAACGGTAAGATTCCTGCCAAAAGCTTGTAAGTAGTCAGTAACAGTAAAATTCCTGCAAAAAGTCTGTAGAGTAACTCCAAAAAGTAGTCATTAGTCAAAGAAAAAATCATACCAAAGGTTTTCTCAAAAAATCCTTATGCCTATATAAGGATTAGAGTCATTCTCAGCATGGGGAGGCAAAATTTGCTAAACAAAATTCTCTCTTCTCATATCTCCAAGTTTTCTTATTGTATCCTAGTTTTCAAATGACGCAAAGAAGAACTTTCTGAAGTTATCTATTTGTTAGTAATTTTTAGTTAATTGAATTTTGAATTTTGATTTGGAGATTCAAATAGTAATAAGTATTGCATTCAAGTATATTCCTGTTGTTTATTGTCTTGATGTTTTTTTTTGTGCTTCGGCCCCCTTGTTTGGTATTAGAGCAAACAAGGGGTACCAAGTATATACTTGGTTAAGCAAATGGTAGTCAAATGAGTATAAAATATAAGTTACCAAGTATATATAAGATCTAAATAACCTACTGACCAATATTTATATATATTGGTCACCATTATTGTCTCTTTCTTCCAACTTGCATTATTTATCTATTACTTCCAACTTGATTTATATATTTTTCCATATTAAAGGAGAGTTTTTTTTTTGTTAACAATTTCGCTACAATAACCATTATGATATGAATTATTCATAGTGCGATAGGTCGATAATCGATATCACTATCAATTTTATTTTGTATCTCTCTTCTCTATGTGCAGGACAAAGGGCCGNTTTTTTTTTTGTTAACAATTTCTCTACAATAACCATTATGATATGAATTATTCATAGTGCGATAGGTCGATAATTGATATCACTATCAATTTTATTTTGTATCTCTCTTCTCTATGTGCAGGACAAAGGGCCGCCTATGGCTTGTCCATCGAGTTATCCTAATAGTGTGTTTGGTATGACAAAAAATATGATGTAAGGAAAAATGAGGATGAAAAAGGGAAAGGAAAGAAAATGTTTCCCTTTGTTGTTTTGGAAGGAAATGTTGGTGGACAGAGTTTCCTTATCGCCAACCTTTTTTTTTTGGAAGTGGGGGAAGGGACTTGAACGCTTGACCTCAAGAAGGAAAATCCTTCAGAATTTTAATGTCAAAATTAGAACCAAGTATAATATGGGGATCTCTTTTGTCAATAAATCCAAGCGCAATTTTTTTGGGTTATTAAGGATACATGTTATGTACTTTTTTGTAAGTAGGTCCAATGGTCTATTTATTTTTTAATTTCCTATTATGCCTCTAGTGTGTCATGTACGTCTCTCTCTCTCTGTCTCTTTCACAC
Source organism: Ilex paraguariensis (assembly GCA_963454935.2). Lineage (NCBI taxonomy): Eukaryota > Viridiplantae > Streptophyta > Magnoliopsida > Aquifoliales > Aquifoliaceae > Ilex > Ilex paraguariensis. The sequence goes on along the minus strand of CAUOFW020009202.1, from coordinate 238,915 downwards.
ACGCACACACATAGAGCTTGTTACGTTTAGCCGTAACATATCGTGTGATGGGCTTGATAGCTGGTGGTGGACTGCTCTGTTGAGTAGTTTTATGCCTTTGCTTCCCTATTTTGTTGGTAAGGTGTGAAAAACAGAGGCAAAGGAAATGAGTAATGGACACAGGAAAACAGAGAACAAGAATAAGAATTGTAATAGGTTTGCTTCAAGGGAAACCTTAAACCTCCTATCAACAATAGTGCTAAGAAAATAGTTTTTTGCACAAGACTTCCTTCTCAAGTGTTTACAATAAATAGAACAATTCCAATGGAAATAAATAACTCTCTTAAAAGCTAGTAACTAATGGCCAAGAAAATCTCCTAAAAATTATGGAAAGCATAGTAATCCAAATCCCTAACGACTCTCAACGTCTCTTAAAAAGACTTATTCAACTACCAGAAAACTTGACAAAAGATAAGACTAAAAGATGAGACAAGTGGCTTGCAATGTGTATGCAACATTCATTCCCCTTAGAAAACACCATTGTCCTTAAGGGTACTTTAGCGAATCTCAACCTAAGCTGATACCTATCTTCCCAAATTACATCTGACGGTGAAAGTCCTTGCCAATGAACCATAATCCTCTCAACCCTTTGTCCTGCGTCGATCAAGAATGGCTTGAGGCTTTGAGGTGATAGAATCCCCACTTTTAGGAACAATATATAGGGAATCTTGAACTGCCACAGTTGCACCAACATTCTTCTTAAGTAAAGAGACATGAAACACTGGATGGAGCTTTGAATGTTTAGGTAACTTGAGCTTGCATGCAATTGGTCCTATTTTTTTTTTCAGAATCTCAAATGGTTCGTATCTTGGAGATAATTTAAGATGTCTTTGTAGTGCTAAGGACACTTGTCGATAAGGCTACAACCATAGGTAAACAAAATCTTCAACATTGAAGCTTTAGTCAGTCCGGTGAGCATCATAAAATTTTTTCATACGTTGCTAGACTGCACTCAATTGCTCTCGCAATTCCTTAATAACCAACTCCATATCCTATAGTTATTGGTCCACCACTTCAACTATATAAGTGCCCAGAACATATGATAAAATGTAGGTAGCGACTTGCCATACACGATCTTGTAGGGAGTTCTTTTGGTAGAAGAATGAGTGCTCGTGTTGTAACAATACTTCACCCAGGGAATCCATCACACCCACTATTTTGGCCTATGACTTGTGAAACAACAAGGATACATTTCAACTGTTCTATTCACCACCTCGGTTTGGCCTTCCGTTTGGGGGTGGCAGGAAGATCTGAAGTTGAAACCGGTTCCTTGCAAATTGAATAGCTCTTTCCAAAATATACTGGTGAAGGCAACATTCGGTCGTATATGATGCTTTTTGGCATGCTATATAACTTCAATATTTGTTCAAAAAATGTTTGAGCTATAGAAACAATTGAATATAGGTGAGATATAAGGATGAAATGTGAAAACTTGGAAAGCCTATCCACAATCACCAAAATAACAAACTTGCGTTTAGAGTTGGGAAAACCTTCCACAAAATTCATTGATCTATCAACCCATACTTCTGTAGGAATTGGGAGAGGCTGGAAGAATCTAGTAGGCTTGAGATTCAAGCTCTTCTATCTTTGGCATGTTTCACAACTCCTAATGTATTCTTGAATGAATTTTTTCATGCCTTGCCAATAGAAAACTGACTTCACCCTTTGCAATGTCTTGTGATAGCCCTCATGTGTACTAGAGTTCATTTCTTTGACAATAAGAAGGACTAAAACTGAGTTAGCCAATAAATAAATTCTGTTCTTAATGTACAAAATTCCTTCTCTGTATTCCCAAAGCCCGACGACTTCGCCTTGTTGACAAAGCTCCACTAAATATTGCAAATTTGGCATTGTTTTGGACTTCTTCTTTAATTGGCTCCAACCAAGTGGGGATTAGTGCCGAAAAAGCAAAGATTTCACCATCTTCATACTTGCGTGAAAGTGCATCAGCTACACAATTCCCCTTTCCCTTTTTGTATTCAATGGTGAAATCGAATCCCATTAACTTTGCCAACCACTTATCTTGTGCCGTGGTGGTAATTTTTTGCTCCCATAGATGCTTAAGGCTTTGTTGATCTGTTCACACAATGAATTTCCTCCCCAACAGATATGGCCTCCATTTTTGAACTGCAAGAATTAAAACCAACATCTCTTTTTCGTAAGCCGACAAAAATAAATTTTTACCTTGCAAGGCATGGCTAAAAAATGCAATGGGTCTACTATTTTGCATGAGAACTCCTCCAACATCTGAGCCGGATGCATCACACTCAATGATTAAAGGGCTAGTTAAAATCAGGAAGAGCTAATACCGGTGCTTGGGTCATAACCTTCTTGAGTAGCTCAAAAGATTCTTTGCCTTGGGGTTCCACTTGAAACATCCCTTTTTCAGCATCTAAGTCAATGACCCTGCTATTTTTCCATAGTTCTGAATAAATTTTCGATAATACCTGGTCAACCCAAGGAAACCTCGTAACGCCTTGATCGTTTACGGCCTAGCACATTCTTGCATGGCATCAATCTTTTCTAAATCAAAAGCAACTCCTTCAGATGTTATTATATGACCCAAGCATTTCACTTCCCATTGAGCAAAGGTGCAATTTTATTTTTTCATAAATAATTGGTGAAATCTCAAAATCTTTAGAGTAAGCTCAAGATGTTGCAAATGTTTATCCCATGATCGACTATAAATTAAAAAATCATCAGAGAAGACTAGGATAAACTTATGAAGATAGTCCTTGAATACCTCATTCATCAAAGATTGAAATGTAGAAGGTGCGTTAGTGAGAGCGAAAGACATCACCATGAACTCGTAATGTCCTTGATGTGTTTGGAAAGCAGTCTTTTGGATATCATCATGATGCATTCTTATTTGATAGTATCCAGATTGTAGGTCCAACTTGGTAAAAAATTTGACTCCATGGAGTTCATCGAGGAGTTGATCAATGATGGGCATGGGAAATTTATCCTTGATTGTGATCTGGTTAAGGCATCAATAATCAACACAGAACTTCCAAGAACCATCATATTTTTTCACGAGCAATATTGGAGATGAATATGGACTTTGGCTTGGTCATATTACTCTTGAAATCAGCATATCAGCCATTAGTTTTTTGATCTCATTTTTCTAGAAATGAGGGTATCTGTATTGTATAACCCGATAAATTTAAAATTTTTACAAAAAGAGAAAAACGGTAAATTGTCGCTACAATACGGATTAAAAATCTGAATTTTTCTAAATCTCGGATGACAAAATGGACCTCACCGTTGGATTCTTCTTGAAAAATCTAGTTACCTTGTCAAATTTCATCGAATTTTGAGATAGTCGAATTTTTTGCGTTTTACGAGGCGGTCGAGTCTCGGGTGACCCAAAAACGAGATTTTTGATAAAATTTTAAAATTTGAAAAATTATTTAAGGTAAGTTAAAAATAAAAATATTTTGAACTTAAATCGGGACGAAATTTAATCATTTCGGGGCGAAGATGGACTCGAAAAAAAAAGGGTCGTTTGGCAGATTGTGGACCAAGTATTAAGAAGTATAAATAAGAGAAAAAATTAGATTTTTTCCCCATTCTTTGTCCAGCCGTTAGCCGATAGAAGAAGAGAGGGAAAGAGTTTGGATCCTTCACCTTCTTTCTACGATTTACAACTCCACGGTACCCAGATCCACTCGGGTCAAGAGTTAAAGTTGATCTCCTCGTCGAGGGCTACACCTACATACCAAAAACGAGGGTTTTCACCAAAAGTTGAAAAATGAAATTTTGGGAAGGCTTGGATTAGAATTCGAGTTGAAGTCTTGGAGCTTCTCTATGTGTTCTTTACGCTTCAAGAGGTAGAGTTCCTTCCTACTCGGGTTTATTTTACAACCTATGGTGTTTTGTGTAATAGGTAGGTTAATAGATATATATATCACTTGCCTATGGATGTGGGGTGATGGAATTGATTGATTTGGTAAATTGGGTATTGGAAATTGACCTAATTTAAATTAAATTCCTAGTTTGAAATTGGTATGTGGTAATTATTTGTGTAATCCCATGGAGTTTGATATTATGTGGGCATGCTATGTGCTTAAATTATGTCTTGTGAACAAAGTGTGTTATTGGTATATATATGAGGAAATAACATGCTTGTAAATTATTATGGGAAATGAAATGTTGGTATATGTTCATTGATATATTTACATTGTGATGAAATTGGTGATAAATTGCATGATATATGTATTAATATGGTTAAAGTTGCTCATATGACATTCATTACATGTGGGCATGAAATTAAGATAGCAATGATGCATTACATTGCATATGCACAGAGACATCGCATTTTATGGGTGTGAGTGCATGGTTGACATTAAACACCACGTAGGTGGATGATGGGTGGGTGGGCTCGACAAAGTTGAATTGAATATCTGGCTGAGTCGCACGGTTGCATGAAAAAGAATTGGGTCGGAGTTAGCAAGAAGGGTTAGACTATCCCTCGGGTGAGAGNAAACACCACGTAGGTGGATGATGGGTGGGTGGGCTCGACAAAGTTGAATTGAATATCCGGCTGAGTCGCACGGTTGCATGAAAAAGAATTGGGTCGGAGTTAGCAAGAAGGGTTAGACTATCCCTCGGGTGAGAGGCCTGATGTATGGATACGCACTCCCATTGGTATATGAGCTCATAAAGTGTGTCAGTGTACACAGAACCGTTGGTGGAAGTTTATGAATTCCGGGTCGATTGGGTGATCATTGGTGTAAGTCCATAAATACCCACCTCAAGAAAGACTTGGAGATTTTAAANGAGCTCATAAAGTGTGTCAGTGTACACAGAACCGTTGGTGGAAGTTTATGAATTCCGTGTCGATTGGGTGATCGTTGGTGTAAGTCCATAAATACCCACCTCAAGAAAGACTTGGAGATTTTAAATAGTCATTGTGTGTGTAACACACATGACGGGGGCTTGGAAAGTCTGATGTTGACACTCACTGCATAGCATGGGGTGAAGGTAAACGGCTGGAGCTAGAAAGGTTTGATTTATACACATTGGAATTGCATGTGTTATAGAGCCGGGAAGGGCTTGGGTAAATTGCATGAATGAGCATCATTTCATTATGATATGACAGGTAGATTTCAACTTTGATTTGCTTAAATCTTGGTTTGAATGATTGTTGTTGGAAATCATTGCATATGTACTTAGGTTGGGGAGCAGCCTCTGTAGGAAACATTCTACTGGGTGTTGGCTCACCCTATACGGGAAATATTTCAGGTGCGGGGTTCGTACTGGTGGAGGACTCTTATTCGGGCAATGATGAAGAAAAACCGGTTTGTGGCTTTTGAAAGTAAGTTTTTGTAAAATTTCATTTTGAGCATGTAATTGTTTAAATGAGCTTGTAATCATATGAAATTAATTGTAATAGAACTATGCACCAAGCCTTATGTGAAAAATAATACTTTACATCTTTGGTATATTCTAGGAAAGGGTTGGACTGAATTGGAAATGAAAAATAGGTGAAACAGAAAATTCTGGATAAAAATTTCTGGAAGGTCTAGACAAAACCTTGCGGAAGGTTTGGACAAACAAGAAAAATTGTCNTTTCTGGAAGGTCTAGACAAAACCTTCCGGAAGGTTTGGACAAACAAGGAAAATTGTCGAACAGTGGGTGAAACCTTCCGGAAGGTCTTCACATTCTTCTAAAATTAAGGAATCCAGTGTGCAACTTCTTCCGGAAGGTTTAACACACCTTTCGGAAGGTCGACACTTCTTTCTTAAAGATAGGATTCCAGTTTGCTAAATCTTCTGGAAGGTTTATGGAAACCTATTGGAAGATCGATGAAAAATTTCTGAAGCAACTTTTCCAGTAAGTAAAACCTTCCGGAAGGTTTTCTAAAAATCTAAAATTTTAAGAATGCATTGCCATGCTTTTGGGTTATGTGTTATTGGGTTCCAAGGATATAAATGGACTATAATGGAGTATAAATAGTGGTACGTTGCACCACGGTTGGATCCAATGATAAAACGAACACGGATTTTACGTGTGGGTTGAAATCCCGGTAAAGGGAATGTTAATAACGTGGAGTCCAGTTGTGCGACTATCACGAGTATTTTTTGCCGGTTGACGGGTGGTCAACAGTTGATAAAAGGACCCCCGAATTTTGGGCGTCACATGTATGGTCTCACGCCTGGTTCACCTTCTTGCTTCAAAGGAATCCTATGGTCATGGGTCCTTAGGGAAGGTAATCCATGGGGCTTCTGGAAGACCTCTTGATGAGACTGTAAAACTTTTTGCAACATTGGATTAGTTAATTCCAATTGAGAATGAGATGGTGGATTACCATGTGGTTTCTGTAATGAAAGGGAATAAATCTGCGACAGTACTCCTTCCTTCCTTTTTCTTAACTCCTTCATGATTTCTCTCTCATTCACAAGTTGGTTCTCTGGAGCAGCTAGACCAGTAAGTACTACTTCTCTCCCGTCAAGTTAGAACTTCATTTAAAGTTTGTAGAAAACCCAAACAATAGGCCCGAGGGTACTCAACCATTGNTCTCATTCACAAGTTGGTTCTCTGGAGCAGCTAGACCAGTAAGTACTACTTCTCTCCTGTCAAGTTGGAACTTCATTTAAAGTTTGTAGAAAACCCAAACAATAGGCCCGAGGGTACTCAACCATTAAGCACCAAGTACAATATCACAACCTACTAGATGCAACAAATGATAATTTGTCGTGATCTCTACTCCTTTGGATCATAGTCCGAATTCCCTTACTGCGACCAAAGTTGGGTAATACCAAGCTTATGGGCAGCCTTACTATTCAGAAAATTATGAGTATTACCCGAGTCGATCAAAAGGGTAACCTGACGATGACCCATTCGACCCAGCACTTTCATGGTTTATGCAGTTTGCATTTCATAAATCGCGTGGATGGAGATTTCTAGTGTTTCATCTCCTGTAACTTCCATCTCTACATCATTATCTTCTTCATTAGACCAGCTTCCTTCAAGGAAAAATAATTTCTTGCATTGATGTTATGGGCCAAAATTCTCGTCACAATTGAAACATAGTCCTTTATCTTTTCTTTCCTTGAGTTTTGTTGGACTTAATATCTTGATAGGCATGGGATTTGGTGTTATAGAACAACTTTGAGGTAGCTTTTGAACTTCTGATTGAATCGTACGTCAAGTTGAGTGGTTACGAGCCTCATATAACCTTGCTAACCCAATCGCAGCAGAAAGGGTAGTGTGTTGGCATGCTTGCACATCCATCTTTATAGTATCCTTCAACCCGCTTACCTAATAGCCCACTTGTTGCATCAGCATCAATCTCCCTGTTCGTATCAGTCGCTTCTCAAATTGTGTTTGGTAATCTCTTATTAAACCAATCTGTTGTAGCTTGGTGAGATCACCAAAAAAGTCTTGATATTGGGTTGGTCGATATCTACTGTGGAGACCATGTTTGAAAGCTTCTCAAGTGATGACTGGAGTCTTCTTCTTTAACAGTTGGTACCACAATTGGCCATCACCTTCAAGATTGAAAGAAGCTAGTGGCACCTTCTCCTCCTCAGGTGTTTGGTGAAACTCAAAAAACTGGTCCGCTCGGTAAATCCAACTGGTTGGATTCTCTATCCCATTGTAGAGTGGGAAATCCATCTTTACAAGCTTGGGCAAGTAGTGGGAGGTGGAGCCTCTGCAATTGGAACCTCCATTTCCTAAGGTTCGGCCACTATTATTTCAATTTTGATTGAGAGAACTCTCCTTGAATTCATGAGTTTGGTTGGTTGTGGTGTGATCGAACCTAGCATTCATTGTTGCAAACATTCCTTGCATCTCTTTAAGGATCCTTTCTTGGCCAGCAGTTAAGGAACTGACCTCAATCTCTAACCGTCTCAACCGTTGCCCCTCCATTTCTAGCTCTGATACCAACTTGTTACGTTCAATCGTAACTGTCGTGTGATGGGGTTGAGAACTGGTGGTGGGCTGCTCTATTGAGTGGTTTTACTCCTTTAGTTCCCTATTTTGCTGGAGAGGTGTGAAAAATAGAGACAAAGGAGATGAGTAATGGACACAGGAAAACATAGAACAAGAATAAGAATTGTAACAGGTTTGCTTCAAGGGAAACCTTAAACCTCCAATGAACAATAGTGCTGAAAAAATAGTTTTTTGCATAAGACTTATTTCTCAAGTGTTTACAATAAATAGAACAATTCCAACGGAAATAAGCAACTATCCTAAAAGCAAGCAACTAATGGCCAAGAAAATCTCCTAAAAATTATGGAAAGCATAGTAATCCAAATCCTTAACAACTCTCAACATCTCTTAAAGAGACATATTCAACTACCAGAAAACTTGACAAAAGATAAGACTAAAAGATAAGACAGGTGGCTTGCAACGTGTATGCAATAGAGCATATCCGGCGAATCTAACTGACGATTTTTGCAACCCCAACACTCTCTCTCTCTCTCTCTCTCTCCCGCGATTCCCTAGTTCTCACTGACATATCTAGCGATTCACAATCGTTCTCAAATCCTTAACACAGGGGCATAACAGAGATGCATTCACACGATTCACAATCATTCTCTATTTTTTTTTTTGTTTTGAAATCAGTGGAAGTTTCTTTTTATATTGTGGAACTGTATAAAATTGAAGTANAGAAGCTACATAAACCGTTCCTGAAACGGTGACGTATAACAATTGAGTGCCTTTTCTCTTTTGGTCGCTTGCTTTGGTTTCACTCCAGAGAGCTGCTCATAATGCCAAACCAGAAGTCCCCAACCCCAACCCCTCTATGGTACAATAAAAAGCCCTAAAACAGTAAAGAATGGTCCTCACCCGTACACTACCCATCTCTCTCACCTTTGAGAAATGCGAGTCCCATCTCTTTCTGTACTGTTTTATGGGGAAACTGAAATCATTAGCTTTGCTCCTTTTTAACGGATTTGATTGGTTGGAGAAAAACAAAAGTAGTTTGATTGTGTTATCGATTTTTTTTATAATATCAGGTATTTTTTTGGAGTATTTATATCATATTTTTAGTGTAGTTTACTAATTTTTATGGTCCATTTATATTTTGATTTATTTATAATTTTTTAAGTTTATTTACCACCTTTTGAATTGAAATTTATGATTGAGATGATAAATTAGACAGTATACACGAGTTCAGCACATAAACTCTGTACCTTGATAAGATGAACTCTAGACTTAGTAAGAACCTCGGCNGTTTTTTTTTTTCTGTTTAAACTTATGAATTGTTCTATTAATAGATGTGGTTGTTACTATGATCATTACTGTGATCATGTGACTATTACTATGATTTGGTTGTCTAGCTCACGCTGTTGTCTAGTTACATAGAATTTGACAGTGACTATTACTGTGATCGTGTGACTATTACTGTGATCATGTTGTTGTTACTATGATTGTGTTAATGTCTAGTCAATTGCCACTTTATGCTCCAGCCCTATCACCTTCTATGATATCTCTATTTCCAAGTATCACTCTGTACATCTCACCCACACGGGCATTGATGTTAATTTGATCGTGTTTCTGTGACAATAACGTTTACTGTTACTGTGTTGTTGTCACTCTTATTATTACAATTATCATCTTGTTGTTACTGTCCATTTTTTAATATAACTATTTATTTCATTAAGGATAAATTAGTATTTATGATTTTAGTTGTTATTTAAATCCAAAAAAAAGAACGCGTCTGTCCTTCTCCAATAAGTTCAAAAGTGTGGATCAAATTCCAAAAAGTCCAATTTTAATTGATTGATGGGCCGATATGGGTCAACCCAACATGGCAAATGTGACCCACAATCCTAACCATGGGCCTCATTCACCAGGTTTTTGGATCAATCCAGTGGGTTTTTGCTGAACCCTTGTCACCATGGCCTCTCCTGCAATCCAGCAAGAAGGTTTTGGGTTGATTAAAAAACACCCAACTTATAATGAGATTGTTAGATAGTGACACCTCAGGAGTGCACGCGTGATCATAGCTGTTCGAGTGGGGAAAGCATTCAAAAGGCGTCCTCAGTGAGTGAGGTTCTCGTTATTACGAGGTCTGAGAATGATTAAATATACGTAGNAAAATTGAAGTACAAAATACTCATCAGCATCTAGATATACCGTAAGTGTCCGTAACCTCAAAGGAGCAAAAGTAAATACTTTACATTTTCGAAATTTATGCAAGCAATTCTTGACCTGTTAATACTTGTTGCAAGAAGAAAAATCNGCACGCGTGATCATAGCTGTTCGAGTGGGGAAAGCATTCAAAAGGCGTCCTCAGTGAATGAGGTTCTTGTTATTACGAGATCTGAGAATGATTAAATATACATAATCTTATTCCTATTAACAGAGAAACTGTTTTCGTGATTCAAACTCGTAATCTTAAGTTACAATTGAATAACCTTACTGTTATGCATAATATTATGATAAAGATTTTTATTTTTTATAATAAAACGTAAAAAGTTCTAAAAGATTGTAAGTTTCAACCAAAAAAGTGATAAATTTTACCCCCAAAATGTAGTAAATGAGTTTAAAAGATGATAAGTGAACTCAAAAAATGAACGAATATCAAAATTTGATAAACTCTACTGAAAATGACATGTGGTATGGTACAAAAAAAATTTTAAGAACCAAAGCCAAACCTCCTTTATTTACGGTGTATAGGTTCCAAATTTTCTTCCCCATTTTTCCAATGTGGTCCCAAAAGTATATATTGCAGCCTTATGTAAAAGAAAAGAAGGATCACTGCAAAGGCTGGCTGATAGAATGTGGTTGAAATGTAAGGGCTCCAAGATGATAGTAACTCTGAGATGTTATGCTGGTTATATCAGGTATCAACCCAACTCAAGTGGTATATTGGTATAGATATTTTCGATTTTCGAGACGAGTATTGTTGTGCTTATCAAATTTTGTATATTAAATCAGTATAGTTAGTTGAATTAGTGAATTCTACTCACTTCCACTAAACATTCAATGCATAGAATTTCATCACTTTATTTAAGAAACTACATTTAATAAAAACTCATTTGAGATGCATAACTTTATTTTTTCTTGACCCACCTCCAATTTTTGTTGGGTCCTAGTTCAAGTTTTTTTTTTTTGATCAAATAGTTCAAGTTCATTATCAGTCAGTCATTGACTTAGAAAACATTGGGACATATGGGCAGTGTGCGGAATAGTATCAAATGATGCGCATGAAATATCAAACACGAAAAATTGAAGGAAAAATTGAAATATGATTAAAGCATAGTTATCAAAAACGGATGGGACCTCGAACTGGTAGAGAGACTGATTCAATAGTTCACTGATTCAATCGTTGGTCAATTGGTCGGACCAGGAAGTTTAGCAAAGAAAAGAAATACCAACTCTGTGTGCGTGTGTGAGTGTATGTGTGAATGTGAATACTAACTGTGTATGTGTGCATGTAGAGCGAGAGAGGAGAAGATTTAGTCTGGATAGTGTGTGTGTGTGTGAGAGAGAGAGAGAGAATAAGACTTACAATTATAGTTGAGGAGCAGATCAAGGCTGAGAAGACGAATGAAGAAGAGATCTCCTTCCTGAAGGACATCTGCTGTCTGGAATTGGTTCAGGTTTAGGGTAAAATTACCCCAAAAAAAGGTTTTACTTTTTTTTATATCACTTAAAATTTTAACCAACCGATTTTAAAAATCCGTCTAATTCACTAATTTCCTCCAAATTCGGTTGATTTTGCAATTGAACCATTAGTAAACCAGACTGATTTAGAGCTAAGTTCACCAATTCAATCGCTTAATCTGATCTGATTCTTATAACATTAGATAAAAGATTTGTGTCATATTTGAAAATCACGAAACAACATTGGCTTATGTGGGATACCACTTCACTATTGTCCAACATTTTGAACATTGTTGTAGATTCCATCTTGATTGTTTTGATGAGTTGTCGTTTGGAATATAGTACACCTCATCACTAATGCTAATTTTTATTTAGAACGCAGAATGTTTCAACAAGTTCGACGATCTCAAATAGATTCATTCAACAGTTACTAATATCTCTCAAAATCATTTAAATTGTACAGTGCCTTCAGAAGACATGGATTATCCCTACTTAAGTCAATAAATAATGTCAACAAATTAAATTCAAATAATATTATTACTCAAATTATAATAGACATTATTATGAACAATGCCTATCCAAGCTGAACATTACCTATCTAAGCTCTCTCATTTTATTGGACATAAATGTAACGACTTGTACACGGTACCCAAAAAAATATATTTTGGTACCCTACCGATTTTTATAATATTTATGAGTGTTTTTATCATATTTATGAGTGATTTTATCATTGTTGTGTTACCAAAAATAGTGATAAAAACAATTACTATAACAAAGAAAAAAAATACTTTCAAAAATGATAAAAAAAAACACCCATAAATTTCATAAATCATCTTTAAAAGTGGAAATTTTTTTGTAAAAAAAAAATAATAAATATAATTACCACAATAGTTATAAACATAGTGATAAAAATATTCAAAAAAAAAAGAAAAGAAATCACTAATAAAAGTAATAAATTTTTTTTGATTATAAAATAATTCACAATAATTATAAAAATATTAATTAAAATAATAAATTTTGTAGATGTAGTACTGAACATTTTTTGTCCGAAAACGTAATCATCAAATCCTAAATGTAAAGAAGCTACATAAACCGTTCCTGAAACGGTGACGTATAACAATTGAGTGCCTTTTCTCTTTTGGTCGCTTGCTTTGGTTTCACTCCAGAGAGCTGCTCATAATGCCAAACCAGAAGTCCCCAACCCCAACCCCTCTATGGTACAATAAAAAGCCCTAAAACAGTAAAGAATGGTCCTCACCCGTACACTACCCATCTCTCTCACCTTTGAGAAAATGCGAGTCCCATCTCTTTCTGTACTGTTTTATGGGGAAACTGAAATCATTAGCTTTGCTCCTTTTTAACGGATTTGATTGGTTGGAGAAAAACAAAAGTAGTTTGATTGTGTTATCGATTTTTTTTATAATATCAGGTATTTTTTTGGAGTATTTATATCATATTTTTAGTGTAGTTTACTAATTTTTATGGTCCATTTATATTTTGATTTATTTATAATTTTTTAAGTTTATTTACCACCTTTTGAATTGAAATTTATGATTGAGATGATAAATTAGACAGTATACACGAGTTCAGCACATAAACTCTGTACCTTGATAAGATGAACTCTAGACTTAGTAAGAACCTCGGCTCTTTGCTCGTCAACTTCTGTTCTATGCATCATATAAGCAAGTAATCCATTTTCTACTAAATATAGCTTCTGTTCGTCATTTTTTCTTGACTTTAAAATTAAAGAATCGACGGCTGGAGTCCCTCTCACCTTCAACTTTTTTTTGTAGGAAGAGTCCCGCTGCTTGTTGGGTTATAATTCCAATCATCCATTGCAGTGAATGGATTTTAGGACTTTTTTTTTTTGATTTTTTTTTTTTTGGGAGTGGGACAGAGAATGGGGGATTTGAACCTTTAACCTCAAGAAGACAAATTTTTGACAAAATAAGGAGTATTATTGGACCAAAGACCTATTGGTATAGATTTTAGGATCAACAATCACTTTTTGGATGAAATTTATTAGTTTTTAATTATTATTTTTTTACTTTTTGATATGACTCAGAAATAAAAATTTTGTACCATAATATTTCCCTTTTAATCAGGACCTGTATTGCAACTGTTCAACCCCTTGTCCTCTGTCCTGCCATTAACACGGTCATTTGTTACATTTCCTTGATTGAGTTGTTAATTGAATTGAGTTTTATGAGATTGAATTTAAGTTTGTAGAGCTCCTCTTTTTAAAGGAGTTTAAAAAATTGTTCAAGTTTTGCTTATTTAAAACTCGACCTGAGCTCAAGCCCGAACCAAACTCGAACCGAACCTAAGTAATTTGACTATTTTACATATAAACGAACCGAACAAAAAAAATAATCTAAAATATTGTTTAACATCAACTTGTTTAAAATACAAATCAAACTTGAATCGAGTATTATCCTAGCCGAGCCTAATAACTCGTCTCTATTAACATCCCTAATCAAAACATATTCATCGGCACACTCACAGACTTATAGTGGTGGTAGTGCTGATGGTGGTAGCGGGGCGGTGGGTGTGGTGGTAGCGTGGCATCGACAGTGGTGATGGTGGTTATTGTGGCAGAAATGGTNGGTGGTGGGGGTGGGGGGTGGGGTTGGTTTCAATTATTATTTTTTTGTTTAAAGTAGTTTTAAGAAATTATAAGTTATTGAATTACTTTTAATAAATCACCACAAACACACTTTTAGAGATNTGAATGAGGTTCTTGTTATTACGAGATCTGAGAATGATTAAATATACATAATCTTATTCCTATTAACAGAGAAACTGTTTTCGTGATTCAAACTCGTAATCTTAAGTTACAATTGAATAACCTTACTGTTATGCATAATATTATGATAACGATTTTTATTTTTTATAATAAAACGTAAAAAGNATTACTTTTAAAGTAAAATTTAAAGAGATTTCAACCGCAAAAAATAAAAATTATTTTATTTATTTTTGAGATTTAAATTATTTTATATTTTATTATAGAAATACGCAGTTATGAGATGTACAATAACAGATAATATCGTTGATATGCGNTTCTAAAAGATTGTAAGTTTCAACCAAAAAAGTGATAAATTTTACCCCCAAAATGTAGTAAATGAGTTTAAAAGATGATAAGTGAACTCAAAAAATGAACGAATATCAAAATTTGATAAACTCTACTGAAAATGACATGTGGTATGGTACAAAAAAAATTTTAAGAACCAAAGCCAAACCTCCTTTATTTACGGTGTATAGGTTCCAAATTTTCTTCCCCATTTTTCCAATGTGGTCCCAAAAGTATATATTGCAGCCTTATGTAAAAGAAAAGAAGGATCACTGCAAAGGCTGGCTGATAGAATGTGGTTGAAATGTAAGGGCTCCAAGATGATAGTAACTCTGAGATGTTATGCTGGTTATATCAGGTATCAACCCAACTCAAGTGGTATATTGGTATAGATATTTTCGATTTTCGAGACGAGTATTGTTGTGCTTATCAAATTTTGTATATTAAATCAGTATAGTTAGTTGAATTAGTGAATTCTACTCACTTCCACTAAACATTCAATGCATAGAATTTCATCACTTTATTTAAGAAACTACATTTAATAAAAACTCATTTGAGATGCATAACTTTATTNACTAGAGTCCGACCCAAAACTAGAGTCACCCGTTGTACAAGAATTCTTGCCAATTTAGGATAAGTGATTTACCTTTAAGAAAATTGAGGAAAAACATATATGGCAAGAGATCTAAATCTCGATATATAAATCTAGCCTTTCTGATACACGCACAACTAAAATGTTAATAACATAACTTTACTACTGGATTGAAAGTTACATTACAATTATTTAAAAAAATTCATAACCGATTATGATATTTCTTCAAACAATTATAACTTGATATTTAAAAATCATAATTTCTACAACCGATTACAACAATTTGAATCGATCGTGTCCTACCTAAAAAAATCGTAATTTAACTNGGGTCCTAGTTCAAGTTTTTTTTTTTTGATCAAATAGTTCAAGTTCATTATCAGTCAGTCATTGACTTAGAAAACATTGGGACATATGGGCAGTGTGCGGAATAGTATCAAATGATGCGCATGAAATATCAAACACGAAAAATTGAAGGAAAAATTGAAATATGATTAAAGCATAGTTATCAAAAACGGATGGGACCTCGAACTGGTAGAGAGACTGATTCAATAGTTCACTGATTCAATCGTTGGTCAATTGGTCGGACCAAGAAGTTTAGCAAAGAAAAGAAATACCAACTCTGTGTGCGTGTGTGAGTGTATGTGTGAATGTGAATACTAACTGTGTATGTGTGCATGTAGAGCGAGAGAGGAGAAGATTTAGTCTGGATTGTGTGTGTGTGTGAGAGAGAGAGAGAGAATAAGACTTACAATTATAGTTGAGGAGCAGATCAAGGCTGAGAAGACGAATGAAGAAGAGATCTCCTTCCTGAAGGACATCTGCTGTCTGGAATTGGTTCAGGTTTAGGGTAAAATTACCCCAAAAAAAGGTTTTACTTTTTTTTATATCACTTAAAATTTTAACCAACCGATTTTAAAAATCCGTCTAATTCACTAATTTCCTCCAAATTCGGTTGATTTTGCAATTGAACCATTAGTAAACCAGACTGATTTAGAGCTAAGTTCACCAATTCAATCGCTTAATCTGATCTGATTCTTATAACATTAGATAAAAGATTTGTGTCATATTTGAAAATCACGAAACAACATTGGCTTATGTGGGATACCACTTCACTATTGTCCAACATTTTGAACATTGTTGTAGATTCCATCTTGATTGTTTTGATGAGTTGTCGTTTGGAATATAGTACACCTCATCACTAATGCTAATTTTTATTTAGAACGCAGAATGTTTCAACAAGTTCGACGATCTCAAATAGATTCATTCAACAGTTACTAATATCTCTCAAAATCATTTAAATTGTACAGTGCCTTCAGAAGACATGGATTATCCCTACTTAAGTCAATAAATAATGTCAACAAATTAAATTCAAATAATATTATTACTCAAATTATAATAGACATTATTATGAACAATGCCTATCCAAGCTGAACATTACCTATCTAAGCTCTCTCATTTTATTGGACATAAATGTAACGACTTGTACACGGTACCCAAAAAAATATATTTTGGTACCCTACCGATTTTTATAATATTTATGAGTGTTTTTATCATATTTATGAGTGATTTTATCATTGTTGTGTTACCAAAAATAGTGATAAAAACAATTACTATAACAAAGAAAAAAAATACTTTCAAAAATGATAAAAAAAAACACCCATAAATTTCATAAATCATCTTTAAAAGTGGAAATTTTTTTGTAAAAAAAAAATAATAAATATAATTACCACAATAGTTATAAACATAGTGATAAAAATATTCAAAAAAAAAAGAAAAGAAATCACTAATAAAAGTAATAAATTTTTTTTGATTATAAAATAATTCACAATAATTATAAAAATATTAATTAAAATAATAAATTTTGTAGATGTAGTACTGAACATTTTTTGTCCGAAAACGTAATCATCAAATCCTAAATGTAAAGAAGCTACATAAACCGTTCCTGAAACGGTGACGTATAACAATTGAGTGCCTTTTCTCTTTTGGTCGCTTGCTTTGGTTTCACTCCAGAGAGCTGCTCATAATGCCAAACCAGAAGTCCCCAACCCCAACCCCTCTATGGTACAATAAAAAGCCCTAAAACAGTAAAGAATGGTCCTCACCCGTACACTACCCATCTCTCTCACCTTTGAGAAAATGCGAGTCCCATCTCTTTCTGTACTGTTTTATGGGGAAACTGAAATCATTAGCTTTGCTCCTTTTTAACGGATTTGATTGGTTGGAGAAAAACAAAAGTAGTTTGATTGTGTTATCGATTTTTTTTATAATATCAGGTATTTTTTTGGAGTATTTATATCATATTTTTAGTGTAGTTTACTAATTTTTATGGTCCATTTATATATTGGTTTATTTATAATTTTTTAAGTTTATTTATCACCATTTGAATTGAAATTTATCATTGAGATGATAAATTAGGCACCTACACGAGTTCAGCACATAAACTCTGTACCTTGATAAGATGAACTCTAGACTTAGTAAGAACCTTGGTTCTTTGCTCGTCAACTTCTGTTCTATGCATCATATAAGCAAGTAATCCATTTTCTACTAAATATAGCTTCTGTTCGTCATTTTTTCTTGACTTTAAAATTAAAGAATCGACGGCTGGAGTCCCTCTCACCTTCAACTTTTTTTTGTAGGAAGAGTCCCGCTGCTTGTTGGGTTATAATTCCAATCATCCATTGCAGTGAATGCATTTTAGGACTTTTTTTTTTTTGATTTTTTTTTTGAGAGGGGGACAGAGAAAGGGGGATTTGAACCCTTAACCCCAATAAGACAAATGATTGACAAAATAAGAAGTATCATTAGATCAAAGACCCGTTGGTATAGATTTTAGGATCAACAATCACTTTTTGGATGAAATTTATTAGTTTTTAATTATTTTTTTTTTACTTTTTGATATGATCCAGAAATAAAAATTTTGTACCATAATATTTTCCTTTTAACCAGGACCTGTATTGCAACTGTTCAACCCCTTGTCCTCTGTCCTGCCATTAACATGGTCATTTGTTACATTTCCTTGTGATTGAGGTGTTAATTGAACTGAGTTTTGTGTGATTGAATTTAAGTTTGTAGAGCTCATCTTTTTAAACAAGTCTAAAAAATTGTTCAAGTTTTGCTTATTTAAAACTCGACCTAAGCTCAAGCCCGAACCAAACTCTAACCGAACCTAAATAATTCGACTATTTTACATATAAATAAACCGAGCAAAAAAAAATGGTCTAAAAAATTGTTCAACATCAGCTTATTTAAAACACAAATCAAACTTGAACCGAGTATTATCCTAGCCAAGCCTAATAACTCGTCTCGATTAACACCCCTAATCAAAAACATATTCATCGGCACACTCACAGACTTATAGTGGTGGTAGTGCTGATGGTGGTAGCGGGGCAGTGGGTGTGGTGGTAACATGGCGTCGACAGTGGTGATGGTGGTGTTGGTGGGGGTAGTTGTGGGTTGTAGTTGTCATGGTGGTGGGGGTGGGGGGTGGGGTTGGTTTCAATTATTATTTTTTTGTTTAAAGTAGTTTTAAGAAATTATAAGTTATTGAATTACTTTTAATAAATCACCACAAACACACTTTTAGAGATCTATTTTTCTTATTAAATTTGGAGTGTTAATATTAACCGCCGGATTACTTTTAAAGTAAAATTTAAAGAGATTTCAACCGCAAAAAATAAAAATTATTTTATTTATTTTTGAGATTTAAATTATTTTATATTTTATTATAGAAATACGCAGTTATGAGATGTACAATAACAGATAATATCGTTGATATGCGGATTATGGTTTTCATTGCTTCATTAGGACACCAACTCCATTGTCCTAATCGTAAATGCAGTCATTATTTGCATCACCGAGTCATTGCACGGCCATAACCTTATCTTCTGGTCCTTTTCTGTATCCATTAATGGACTGTTTCAGCTTCAGAGTAGAGATCATCACTCTAAGAAGTCCTAAAGCAAAGCCAAAAATTCTCTGCGCCTTGCTGTTTAGGGGTTTGGTAAAGAAGGAGATGGGGCTTGCGTCAAACTGCATGCCATTGTCTACCATGGTAATACTTGGAACCCCCTTGAAACTAGAGTCCGACCCAAAACTAGAGTCACCCGTTGTACAAGAATTCTTGCCAATTTAGGATAAGTGATTTACCTTTAAGAAAATTGAGGAAAAACATATATGGCAAGAGATCTAAATCTCGATATATAAATCTAGCCTTTCTGATACACGCACAACTAAAATGTTAATAACATAACTTTACTACTGGATTGAAAGTTACATTACAATTATTTAAAAAAATTCATAACCGATTATGATATTTCTTCAAACAATTATAACTTGATATTTAAAAATCATAATTTCTACAACCGATTACAACAATTTGAATCGATCGTGTCCTACCTAAAAAAATCGTAATTTAACTTTAAAAAATTAAAAAATTATAATTTTTTGTTTGTCTTTTGTCTTTTATACATTAATTAATCAAGTTGCTTTTAGCTGTTTAGTTTTACTCCCGCGCCTGCTGAATCATAATTAGTCCAACTGACAAATGCAACAATGCAATTATGATGGCCAGTCAAATGCATAGTTCAGTTTGAGTCGTGGTACATTAATTTAAAAAATAGAATTAAAAATTAAATTTAATAATTTTAACTATTAATTTTATCGTGGATTTCAGTATTTATTGAGACCCACTATCTATTCAATAGTTAAGATTATCAAGTCTAATTTTTAAGTTTACCTTTTAAGTCCACGTAACATTACTCATCAAATTTTGCTTCATGGTTTCGTCATTTCTTCAAAGAAATTCATGGTTTCATCAATTTCTTCAAAGAAATTAACAGCATAAAGTACGTTGAATCTTATTTGGTGTACTACTACACTTTATCATCGAATATTTGGAGAGTTTTATCTAATTTATAGATTTAATAATCGGGTGTTGTTGGATTAACAATAAATCCAAACATTTAAGAAGATCGATTGTCCATCCAATGTACAGTACCGATGTATCTAGTCCAAATTTAGATTTGATAGCTGGACTGGCAAGTTTTATATTTTTAAATTAAATTCAAATAAGATTGTTAAGTGAGCCTTATATGCATTAAAAGATATCATGATATATATAATTGCTTGAGTTGACTGGGCGGTTAATATATATTAATTTCACACCACTTAAGGAATATTATAATAAGCTACATTTGTACTGTCCAAATAAGTGTAATATTATTAGGATTTAAATATTTGATATAATTTTCATACATAATGATGTAATTTCATAAGAATTATTGGATTAACACTAAGTTTTAATATTTGATAGGGTCTCTAATGAATTCAAAGGTCACAGTGAATTAAGTCAGTAAATTATGTCCCAATAACTTTGCTCCCCAAATAAAGGGTTAAACTACAATATAAAAAAGTGATTTTTTGGAACTGGATCTTTGATTTTTTAATCAGTGAGAGCATTACACGAAAAAATATTTTATATTTTATTATTTTAAAAATTAATGATCACAAATAAACCTACACAAGATTTACGGTTAAAATTTATTTTTTCTTTATAATATCCATATTTTTTATCCCCCAAAAGAAAAATTTATGAATACGTTATTCAGATCTAATTCATCAGCTAGCTCCAGAACTTCAATTCCTTCTATACCTTCAATAGTAAGCGAAGAATAACATGAATTTCATGAGTCAAAAATAGACTGGAAAAACTAGAATATACCTAAGGTACCAATAAATTGATATACAGAACAAGCTGACTAACAACAACATTCAAGTCAGAATTACAAGTAAAAATCATTGAACATGTTTATGCCCTTACAAAAGAGTATGAAATTTACCAAATGCTTAGTAAAAAACCAATTAAAAAAACATAGGTCAAAACGATATAATTTTATCCACATTGGCTTAGTTCTAGTTGTAATAAAACTATTATCAACTCGAGGAATCAGCTCCTCAATCTTGTTATGCCTAAGAGATACTAGGTTTAAAAACTATGGCACCTGTATCTTAGGAATAATGAAGTCAAGCCTGCACAATGGCCCAATATACTTTAATTGTTTTCTAGACTTCACTTTAAGTCTAAGTGACATCAATTTGTTAACGGCCTTAACCCGAACATAAAAATTTTAGGAGAATACACAAACATGTCAGAAGGTGGCCAATCCATAGTATTAATTTATCAAATCTATTACAAATGCTTAACAATAAATCTAAATGTTCATGCATTAAATAAAAGTCCTAAGGACAAAACTTTATTAATTCAACACAGTATAAGTGAAGCAAATATTCACGTTCTCAGGCAACTTCAATGGAAAGATATAAATCTTTCAAATTACTGGATGCTTGAAAATGAAAGTTATCACCAAAATCAACAAAATACTACAATCAACTTAGATTGTATCCAACAATATCTTGATGGATCAGTAAGAATCTTCTTTGATGGTAAAAGGTCAAGTAAACCACTTCATATTAATGAATAAGAAGCAAGAAAATTTGAGTCTACATATTCTAGTGTATCTAAAAGAGATGAAGACTTAGCAAAAGAATTAAATAAAATGTTAAAATTAAAAAGTGACATCTCTTCACAAATCAGTAAACCATGTTACACCACTCACTCAAAATTCCAAGAAAATGAAGACGAAAACTCCTCACCTTCTCATTCTATGACTGACATGAAAAATAACATAGTAAACAAATAGTTACTGACAATCAATAGAACAAATGGACCTTTCATAATTAATATTGATAAATTACATGAAGAATTCAAGTTCAAGGAAAATAAATCTAGGAGACAAGAATTTAGGAGTAAATACAGTAACCATAAGCAAGAAAAAATAATTAAAAAATGGACTAAGTTTATGAATAAGATAAGATGTGAAATCTATTTCTTTGACTACTTAAAAAACCATTACAAATCATTAAAAGTAGTAACATAACAAAAATGAAAAAAAAAAAAAAAAAGATGCTTCCACAATGTGTTCAAGTCATCCTCTGACAAAAACTATAATAATTAGTCACAAGGATTTCAAAGTAAAAGCCTCACCATTCAAGTTACTTTCAGGTACTGAACTTGAAAAAAACATAATTGAACAAAACAACTTTATCAACCAATGTTTAAAAATAATTCGTAAACAGTTTAGATAAAATTGAAATGAAGATTGATGATCTGCAACCATCAACAAGTAAAAAATTAGGGAAACCTCTAATACAATTACCAGAAGATAGAAATAAAGGTGGTATCATGGTTAAAGATAGCAACAAACTTCAAAAAATTAAAGAAGTTTTCAAAAAACTAGATCAACCAAAAGTCAAACCAGCTTTACCCCAAGTTTACACTATCTATCAAATGATGAAAGTTCACAAAAACAGTAAGTCCCAAGAAACTAGTAAACCAAAAGGTTCTACTAATTCTAAATTCATAAAATTAGAATAACAGTTTGATAATCAAAATCTTAACGAATTAACATATTCAAAAGTTAATCCTACTAGTATTACCAAAAACTAGTATACTAGATCGACACCTCCTGATCTTCAATATAAAGAAAGAAATATCAGCAATCAGTTTTCAATTCAATCCAACAAATTTTATGAGTGGAACATAGATGGATTAAGTGAACAAGAAATATTGAACAAATTAAATCATATGTCTATGGTTATCAACAGTTATATTAACAATCTTGATTGTACTAAACCAGAAATAGTTGATCTAATAACCTTTGGATTTACAGGTATGCATTGACTAGGTCAATTAGGTTGGTTAAATGGGAATGAACCAATTCGATAATGAACAGGTTATGCGTTGTTGGTTTTGGAACGTACTCAGTTTTGTAAGTTTGGGTTGACTGAGTTGGTCTTATCGGATATGGGTTTGTTAACTGAGATGGCTTAACCGAGGACATAGGTTGGGCTGGATACGGGTTCGTTACGGCCTATTTATTGGTATTTGAGTTTACTAAGGTAAAACGAAAGATGGTTTGACTATATTACCAAAGATATAGTAACGGTTTACTAAGTCCAAGGGTGGTAAGTGATTGGACTTTGGACATGGACTAGGCAAAACTAGTTGTTTACCATGGATCGGTTTGATAATGAACAGGTTGTGTGATGTTGGCTTTGGAATGTACTCGGTCTTGTAGATTTGGGTTGACTGGGTCAGTCTTATTAGATATGAGTTTGTTAATTGAGATGGCCTAACCAAGTATTTAGGTTGGGCTGGATATGGGTTTGTTACTACCTGTTTATTGGTATTTGGGTTTAATAAGTTGGAAAAGAAGAATGGTCTGCCTATATTACCAAGGATATATTAATGGTTATATATATATATATATATATATATATATATATATATATATATATATATAATACAAGTTACCTCAGTTTAGCAAATGGTAGTAAAATGAATATAAAATCCAAGTTACTAAAAATGCATATTTGTCCAAATCATCATTTGTCTTAGTACAAAATATGACAGATAAAATTATCTTTGGGATACCATTCATATGCCTCTTATATCCATTTACTATGGATACATAAGACATATCTACCAAGCCTTTTAGTCAATTTGTAACTTTCAAATTCTTAACCAAACCTCAAGTAAAAGAATTAAGAAGACTTAAAGAATATTCAATCTCAAAGTCCCTTAATTTAGTAACCCAGAAAAGTAAACAAGTGAAATTTCTTAAAGAAGAAATTAATTACAAAAGAATTCAAAAACAGTTAACCAATCTAATTTTAATTCATAAGATTGAAAGATTTAAGGAAATGTTGGAAAACGAGGTATGTTCTAACATTCCTAATGCTTTTTGCCACAGAAAGAGACATATAGTAAAATTACCATATAACAAAGGTTTCTGTGAGTAAAATATACCTACAAAGTCAAGGTCAATTCAGATGAGCCATGAAGTAATGAAAATTTGCAAGAAAGAAAATTCAAAATTACTCAATAATGGTATTATCAGAAAAATAGATCACCTTGGTCCTACCTTACTTTCTATGTTATAAAAAATGCAGAATTAGAAAAAGGAGTTCCAAGTCTAGTAATCAATTATAAACTTTTGAATGTAGTGTTGGAATGGATTAGGTATCCAATTCTTAACAAACAAGATTTAATAAAAAGATTAAGTAAAATAGTAATCTTTTCAAAATTTGATTTAAAAAGTGGATTTTAGCAAATTCAAATAAGTCCAGAAGAAAGATATAAAACTGCATTCACTACACGTTTTGGTCATTACGAATGGAATGTAATACCCTTTGGATTAAAAAATGCTTCAAGTAAATTTCAAAATATAATGAATGAAATGTTCAACCCAGTAAGTAATTTATCTATAGTTTACATAGATGATGTCATCATCTTCTCCAAGTCAATTGATTAGTATTGGAAACACCTCTATGCCTATCTAGATATAATCAGACAAAATAGTTTAGTCATCTCTTCCAGTAAGATCAAGTTGTTTCAAACTTCAGTCAGATTTCTTGGATATAATATCTAACAATCAAACATTGTTCCCATCAGTCGGTCTATCTAATTTGTAGATAAATTTCCTAATGAAATTAAGGACAAAACTCAGTTACATATATTCTTAGGGTCTTTAAACTATGTTTTAGACTTCTGCCAAGACCTTAGAAAAACAGTCAAACCATTGTATANTATTCTTAGGGTCTTTAAACTATGTTTTAGACTTCTGCCAAGACCTTAGAAAAATAGTCAAACCATTGTATAAGAGATTAAAAGAAAATCCTCCTCCTTCGTCAACTGTTCATACTTCTGTAGTCAAACAAGTCAAAAAGTATATCAAGACCTTGCCTTGTCTTGGTATTCTCTCAATAAATTCTTTCAAAATCATCTAGACAGATGCCTCCGACATTGGCTATAGAGGTATCCTTCTTCAGAGAGTCAATCTAGATTCCCCAGAGCAGATTGTTCGTTTTCACTCTAAAATTTGGATCAGTACACAAAGAAATTACAGTACAATCAAAAAATAAATTTTATCTATTGTCCCGTGTATCTCAAAATTCCAAGATGATATATTACATCAGAAATTCCTAGTAAGAGTTGATTGTAAATCAGCAAAATATGTTTTGCAACAAGATGTAAAAAATATTGCTAGCAAGCAAAAGTTTGCTAGATGACAATCGATTTTAAGTATTTTCGATTTTGATATAGAATATATAAAAGGTAATAATAATTATATTCCTCAATTTTTAACTCATGAGTTTCTACAAGAACCCCATGACAAATAAAAATCCAGTAAACCCACTACCTCCTCCAAAAAACCCGGTAAAGATCATAATAAACAACTAGCTTTACTTACTCCAAGTTCAAAGCCCAGTCACTTACCACCCTTAGCCTTAGTAAACCGTTACCATATTCTTGGTAATATAGTTAGACTATCCGTCATTTCCACCTTAGTAAACCCAAATACCAGTAAACAAGCCATGACGAACCCGTATCCAGCCCAACCTATATCCTCGGTTAGGCCATCTCAGTTAACAAACCCTTGTGCAATAAGACCAACCTAGTCTACCCAAACCTACAAGACTGAGTACGTTCCCAAACCAATTTCACACAACCTGTTTATTATCGAACCCGTCCATGCCCATTTAAACAACCCAGTTGACCTAGTCAGTGCATGCCTTGAACTAGGATAGAATTTCATTTCATTGGATCTTGAGAAGACATTCAAGTTTTATCAAGATATCCTGTTTCATACCCAGTCAATATTTATCAAATCTATCTTTGATAGGAATGATGTCAGTAAAATAGTATATCATTATTTGTATATACTTAAGTTCATTTCAATGAAAGAATGAGGATCTCACCCTTCCTTACTCCGAGATCTCCCTGGTTACAACAAGTAATTTAGTTACTATGACTACATGGAGTCATGGTTTAAATTGCTACTCTATTAGGATGAGTACTACACTCAATCCTGGTTCCTTAAGTTCACCAAAGAGTTTAAAAGCCAATTTCCTTCTTGGTTTTTGAAGTGGTGGTAAATGCATAGCCCCATGATTGAAATCCTCCCAATCGATCTTTAAGATCATCCTGCTTTAAAATTAGTCAACATAATTCACAGTTCCCTGCATTACTCCTCTTCATGAGTAAATACAAGGTCCCATGGATTCTTAAATGGCAGTACTCCATTACTGCTAATACAGTTATCTGTCAGTTTTATGTCAAATGGTGGGCTAAGTTCGACTACCAACGTATCATTAACTAGGTTAAGACAAAATTCCCAGTAAATGTTCCTACTCCCGCCATAGTTATTGGTTCAATTACTAGTACACCACCACTAGAGGTAAAGTCAGCAACTCCAACACTTAGGGTCTTGACTCCAAGTGTTTCAGCACTACCAGTCAAACAAACAAAGGCTTCACCTAAGACTTCTAGTAAGTCCCAACCAAGGAAATCCTAGCAATTTAAGTTAGTCCAACAACTACTCCATCAAGATAGCCAAGAAGAAGATAATGGTACATCCCACTCATCAAAAGCCTCAGTCAACCACCCACAGGATCCGTTCCAAGATGTCTAGGACCTGGATGATGCATATGATTTATCCAGTCCGCAGGATATTAAGATTCCTGTAAAGTTACATGGGTGTACACATGAATTCAATCACTACTTTCCCAAAAGGAAATAAAAGTTGTTCCTTTAGTATGCAACCAGTGCAATAATAAGATTTCTGCAAAAAGCCTGCAGATAGTCAGCAATAGTAAGATTCCTACCAAAGCTTGTAGCTAGTCAGCAATAGTAAGATTCCTGCCAAAAGTCTGCAGCCAATCAGCAACAGTAAGATTCCCTACCAAAAGCCTATAGATAGTCAGCAACAGTAAGATTCCTGCCAAAAACCTGTAAGTAGTGAGTAACAATAAGATTTCTACCAAAAACCTGCAGAGTAACTCCAAAAAACAGTCATCAGTCAAAGAAAAAATCATACCAAATATTTTCTTAAAAAATCTTTGTGCCTATATAAGGATTGGAGTCATTCTCAGCATGGGGAGACAAAATTTGCCAAAACAAAATTCTCTCTTCTCATATCTCCAAGTTTTCTTATTGTATCCTAGTTTCATATGATGCAAAAGAATAAATTTTTGAAGTTATCTATTTGTAAGTTTATTTTCAATTAATTGTATTTTGAATTTTGATTCGAAGATTCAAATATTAATAACTATTGCATTCAAGTATATTCCTATTGTATATTGTCTTGATGTTTTTTTTTTGTGCTTCAGCCCCCTTGTTTGGTATCAGAGCAAACAAGGGGCACCAAGTATATACTAACCAATATATATATATATATATATATAT
>CAUOFW020009202.1:121871-211247 GCA_963454935.2 Ilex paraguariensis | reverse complement strand
TTATCTCTTACTTCCAACTTGCATTATTTATCTATTACTTCCAACTTGATTTATATATTTTTCCATATTAAAGAAGGAGAGTTTTTTTTTTCGTAATCAGTTTCGCTACAATTACCATGACATGAATTATTCATAGTGTGTGTTCAAAAAACAAAAAAAAAAAAAAGAATTATTCATAGTGCGATAGCTCGATAATCGATATCACTATCAATTTTATTTTCTATCTCTCTTCTCTATGCGCAAGACAAAGGGCCGCCTATGGCTTGTCCATCAAGTTATCCTAATAGTGTGTTTGGTATGACAAAAAATAGGATGGAAGGAAAAATGAGGATGAAAATCGAAAAGAAAGAAAGTGTTTCCTTTTGTTGTTTTTGGAAGGAAAACTGAGTGGAGAGGAAAAGTTCGTGGACAGAGTTTCCCTTTCGCCAACTTTTTTTTTTTTTGGAAAAGGGGGAGGGGACTTGAATACTTGACCTTAAGAAGGAAAATCTTTCACAAAACAAAGAGTACTATTAGACCAAACACCCATTGGTCAACCATTTTTGATCCCCCAATTTTGGGCAAAAAAGGAAAGAAAAAAGGTTNCTTCACAAGACAAAGAGTACTATTAGACCAAAGATCCGTTGGTCAACCATTTTTTATCTCCCAATTTTGGGCAAAAAAAGGAAAGAAAAAAGGTCAGAATGTGAAGATATGTTAATTTACCTTTGTGCCCTCCAACCTTCCAATGCATTCACGATACTATTTTCTCAAAATGAAATTCTCCAAATTTCATTTTGAAATGCGAAGTGCTATTATGCTACCTATTCAACAATGTCTTCGGTAACTATGGGCAAGTATGCATTCCATTTATTTAATGATTTTTTTAAAAAACAAAAACCTTCCCTAAATAGCTGTCATATTTCGTTTTTAAATATTCATACACCTACAAAATAGTTAAAAGAAAATATGTGGATAATGGCTATGAGGGTATTATGGTAAAATGGATAAATATTTTTTCCTTCCCCTCTTTCTCATACTACCAAATAAATCAAAGGAAAATAACTTTAGCTTCATTTTTCCATCCCTCCTACCAAACAAATAGGATGGAAATATACTTTCTTTCCTAAGTGGATGGAAAGTTTAATTAGAATAGTAAAATGCAAAATTTTCAGAATTTTAATGGGAAAATTAGAACCAAGTATAATATGGGGATCTCTTTTGTCAATAGATCCAAGCGCAATTTTTTTGGGTTATTAAGGACACATGTTATGTACTTTTTCGTAAGTAGGTCCGATGGTCTATTTTTTTTTAATTCTTATTATGTCCTCTAGTGTATCATATACGTCTCTCTCTCTCTCTCTATCTCTCTCTCTCTCTCTCACACACACACACAAAGCTTGTTACGTTCAGTAGTAACAGATCGTGTGATGGGCTTGAGTGCTGGTGGTGGACTGCTCTACTGAGTGGTTTTACGTCTTTGCTTCCCTATTTTGCTGGTGAGGTGTGAAAAATAGAGACGGAGGAAATGACTAATGGNGTCTTTGTTTCCCTATTTTGCTGGTGAGGTGTGAAAAATAGAGACGAATGAAATGAGTAATGGACACAGGAAAACATAGAACAAGAATAAGAATTGTAACAAGTTTGCTTCAAGGGAAACCTTAAACCTCCTATCAACAATAGTGCTAAGAAAATAGTTTTTTCACAAGACTTCCTTCTCAAGTGTTTACAATAAATAGAACAATTCCAATGGAAATAAATAACTCTCTTAAAAGCCAACAACTAATGGCCAAGAAAATCTCCTAAAAATTATGGAAAGCATAGTAATCCAAATCCCTAACAACTCTCAACGTCTCTTAAAAAGACTTATTCAACTACCAGAAAACTTGACAAAAGATAAGACTAAAAGATGAGAAAGGTGGCTTGCAATGTGTATGCAACATTCATTCCCCCTAGAAAACACCCTTGTCCTCAAGGGTACTTTAGGGAATCTCAACCTAAGTTGATCCCCATCTTCCCAAGTTGCATCTAACGATGAAAGTCCTTGCCAGTAAACCATAATTTCCTCTCGACCCTTTGTCCTGCGTTGATCAAGAATGGCTTGAGGCTTTGAGGTGATAGAATCCCCACTTTTAGGAACAATGGGTAGGGAATCTTGAACTTCCACAATTGCACCAACATTTTTCTTAAGTAAAGAGACATGAAACATTGGATGGAGCTTTGAATTTTCAGGTAACTTGAGCTTGTATGCAATTGGTCCTATTTTTTTTTTTCAAAATCACAAATGGTCCGTAGTATCTTGGAGATAATTTGAGATGTCTTTGTAGTGCTAAGGATGCTTGTCGATAAGGCTGCAACCCGAGGTAAACTAAATCTCCAACATTGAAGCTTTAGTCAATCCGATGAGCATCATAAAATTTCTTCATCCGCTACTAGGATGCACCCAATTTCTCTCGCAATTCCTTAATAACCAGCTCCCTATCCTGTAGTTCTTGGTCCACTGCTTCAACTGTAGAAGTGCTCGAAAAATATGATAAAACATAGGTGGAGACTTGCCATACACGATCTCATAGGGAGTTCTTTTTGGTAAAAGAATGAGTGCTCATGTTGTAACAATACTTCACCCTGGGAATCCATCGAACCCACTCTTTTGGCCAATGACTTATGAAACAATGAAGATGCATTTCAACTGTTTGATTCACCACCTCGATTTGGTCATCTGCTTGGGGGTGATAGGACGAGCTGAAGTTGAAACTGATTCCTTGGAAATTGAATAGCTCTTTCCAAAATATACTGGTGAAGGCAACATCTCGGTCGTATATGATGCTTTTTGGCATGCCATATAACTTAAATATTTGTTCAAAAAATGTTTGAGCTATAGAAACAATCAAATATAGGTGAGATATATGGATGAAATGTGCAAACTTGGAAAACCTATCTACAATCACAAAAATAACAGACTTGCCTTTAGAGTTGGGAAAACCTTCCGCGAAATCCATTGATATGTCAACCCATACTTCTGTAGGAATTGGGAGAGGCTGTAAGAATCTAGGAGGCTTGAGATTCAAGCTCTTCTATCTTTGGCATGTTTCACAACTCCTAATGTATTCTTGAATAACTTTTCTCATGCCTTCCCAATAGAAAACTGACTTCACCCTTTGAAATGTCTTGTGATAGCCATCATGTGTATCAGAGTTCATTTCATTAACAATAAGAGGGACTAAAACTAAGTTAGCCAGTAAATAAATTATGTCCTTAATGTACAGAATACCTTCTCTGTATTCCCAAGGCCCGACGGCTTCACCTTGCTGACAAAGCTCCACTAAATATTGCAAATTGGCATTGTTATGGACTTCTTCTTTAATTGGCTCCAACCAAGTGAGGATTGGTGCCGACAAAGCAAAGATTTCACCATCTTCATACTTGCGTGAAAGTGCATCAACTACACAATTCTCCTTTCCCTTTTTGTATTCAATGGTGAAATTGAATCCCATTAACTTTGCCAAGAACTTTCTTGTGCCGTGGTGGTAATTTTTTGCTCTCACAGATGCTTAAGGCTTCGTTGATCAGTTCGCACAATGAATTTCCTCCCCAATAGATATGGCCTCCATTTCTGAACTACAAGAATTAAAAACAACATCTCTTTTTCATAAGCCAACAAAAATTAATTTTAACCTTGCAAGGAATGGCTAAAAAATGAAATGGGTCTGCTTTTTTGCATGAGAACTCCTCCAACACCTGAGCCCGATGCATCACACTCAACGATAAAAGGGCTGGTTAAAATCAGGAAGAGCAAATACCGGTGCTTGGGTCATAACCTTCTTTAGTAGCTCAAAACATTCTTTTGCCTTGGTGCTCCACTTGAAACATCCCTTTTTCAGCATCTAAGTCAATGACCCAGCTATTTTCCCATAGTTCTGAATAAATTTTCGATAATACTTGGTCAACCCAAGGAAACCTCGTAACGCCTTGATCGTTTTTGACTTAACACATTCTTGCATGGCAGCAATCTTTTTTGGATCAAAAGCAACTCCTTCAGATGTTATTATATGACCCAAGTATTTCACTTCCCATTGAGCAAAGGTGCAATTTTCTTTTATACAAATAATTGGTGAAATCTCAAAATTTTTAGAGTAAGCTCAATATGTTGCAAATGTTTATCCCATGATCGACTATAAATTAAAAAATCATCAAAGAAGACTAGGATGAACTTACAAAGATAGGCCTTGAATACCTCATTCATCAAAGATTGAAATGTATATGGTGGGTTAGTGAGACCGAAAGGCATCACCATGAATTTGTAGTGTCCTTGATGTGTTTGGAACACCATCCTCATGCATTCTTATTTGATAGTATCCAGTTTGCAGGTCCAACTTGGTAAAAAAATTGACTCCATGGAGTTCATCAATGACGGGTATGGAAAATTTAACAACCGTTGACCAACCGTCAATCTGCGAAAATACCCGTGATTGTCGCACAATTCGACGTCACGTTAATAACCTTCCCTTAATCGGGATCATTACCCACATGTGTAACCCGTGTACACTTTATCATTAACCCAACCAAGATCCAATGTACCACATTTCATACTCCATTATAGTCAATTTACATCATTTAAACAAAAGGATTCATAACCCAAAAGCATGGTAAAACGATTTTAAAATTTTCAAAATTTTGGAAGGTATACCGGTATGCAATACCGGTACGAGTTGTCCACTGGACCTCGTCATACCGGTATGAATTGCCCACTAGACCTCGTCATACAGATACGCCACACTGGTACGCTTTGCCGACTCTTGTCTATTTCACCTACTTTTCATTTCCAACTTATTCTTAAGCATATTATTTCCATCCAACACATGTATAATGATGTTTTTTCATGTAATACAAGGTCCATACAAGTTCTATTACATTCAATTCCATGTATTTACATACCAAAATAGAAATTTCACAATTGTTTTACAAAACTCAAAATAAAGCCACATTTCGGCTTTCTTCACCCTTGGGTCCCGTGTGAGGTTCTTCCACCGATGTATATCCCGCACCTAAAATATTTTCCCATATAGGGTGAGTCATGCCCAGTAGAGTATTTTCTACCGATGTTATTCCCCAACCTAAGTGCATACGAATGTTCATGCAACACTTAACAAACAACAACATCCCAACAAGAATATATTATTAAATGTTGGAATCTTAGAAATGTCATGCCATGAAATGAGATGAGACTCACTCATACAATTCAACCCGAGCCCTCCCTGGCTCTTTTCACCCACACATTACTATGAGTATAAAATCGGGCTTTTCAAGCCCCTGTCATTGGCGTTACACACCCAATGACTCTTTCAAATAAAATTCTCTGGGTCTTTTTTGGGGTGGGTATTTATGGACTTACACCAACGGCACCCAATTGACACAGAATTTATGGACTCCCACCAATGGTTCTGCGTACACCGACACACTTTATGGGCTCTTATACCAACAGAGTGTGTATCCGTTCACCGGGGCTCTCACCCAAGAGATAGTCTAGCTCTTCTTGCTAACCCCGACCTAATTCTTTATTCATACCACCATGTGAC
Organism: Ilex paraguariensis; assembly: GCA_963454935.2. Lineage (NCBI taxonomy): Eukaryota > Viridiplantae > Streptophyta > Magnoliopsida > Aquifoliales > Aquifoliaceae > Ilex > Ilex paraguariensis. The sequence goes on along the minus strand of CAUOFW020009202.1, from coordinate 205,692 downwards.
TCAGTCGAATCTTCGATCCAACTTTTTCGAGCCCACCCATCATCCACATATTTGGTGTTTGATATCAACCATGCACACACACACCCATACTCATGGCTATGGATGCAGTTCGTCCATGCAAATACAATGTAATGCGCCATTACTATATCAATGTCATGCTCATATGCAATAATTGCCACATGAGCAAAATTAACCACACATCTACATATTCCATGGCCAATTATACCATATGCATATAATCCTCAAATTTCATCACAATGTTAATATATCAACATTTCATTCCAACAATAACACACTTAATGTTCAAGGCATAAAAATAATACATAACATGCCCACATTTCACCACATAACTCAAGCACCACCATAGGTAATTTCTACATGCCTACGTTAAACTAAAATTTATTCTAGTCCATTTCTTTACCCATTACATCAAATCCACAATAATAGGCAAGTGATATAACATTCTATCAACCTACCCATTTCATATAAACATCATAGGTTGTAAATAAACCTAAGTAGGAGGGAACCCTACCTCTTGAAGCGTAAACCACTTGGTAGAAGCCTTCAATAATCCCAATCTCACCCAAAACTCTTGATTTCTTCAAGCTAAATTTTGGAACTTCGGTGAAATTTTTGATTTTTCGTGTGTTCTTGTAGCCCACGTTGAGGAGAACGACTTTCCCTCTTGGCCCGAGCGGATTCGACTGCTAGAATGTCATAGATCATAGAGAGAAATGGAGAGCTCCTTATTTTTCCCTCTCTTCCTCTCTCACGTTAAACCGACTGAAGAATGTGGGAGAGAAATCAGATTTTTTCCCTTTTTATATCCTCCATTTACTTGACTCACATTATGCCACACACGACCCTCTTTTTTTTGAGTCTATTTTTACCCCGAAACGATTAAATTTTGTCCCGGTTTAAGTCCAATATATTTTTATTTTAACTTGCCTTAAATTATTTTTCAAATTTTAAAATTTTATTAAAAATTTTATTTTTGGATCACCCGAGACTCGATCGTCTCGTAAAACGTAAAAAATCCGATTATCTCAGAATTCGACGAAATTTGACGGGTAATTAGATTTTACGAGACGAATCCAACGGTGAGGTCCGTTTCTTCATCCGAGTTTTAAAAAAATTCAGGTTTATAACCCTGTACTGTAGTGACAAAATTACCATTTTGCCTTTTTTCATAAAAAGTTTAAATTTACCCAAATTTTACAGAGATGGTAAATTACCATGTAGTTTTTGTAATGAAATGAAATAAATCTGTTACAGTACTACTTCCTTCCTTTTTCTTAAATCCTTGGTGATTTCTCTCTCATTCACAAGTTAGTTCTCTGGAACAACTAGACCGGTAAGTACTATTTCTCTCCCGTCAAGTTGGAACTTCATTTGAAGTTTGGAGAATCCCAAACAATAGGCCCGAGGGTACTCAGCCATTGAGCACCAAGTACAACATCACAACCTACTACATACAACAAATAATAATATGTCGTGATCTTTACTCCTTGGATCACAATCCGAATTCCCCCTACAGTGACCAAAGCTGGGTATTTTTTTCTCCATTGGCCACAACCACCTCGAACATGCCTTTGGACTTGGGGATAATACCAAGCTTATGGGTAGCCTTACTATTCAAAAAATTATGAGTAATACCTGAGTCGATCAAAAGAGTAACCTAACGATGACCCATTCGACCCAGCACTTTCATGGTTTGTGCAGTTCGCGCTCCATAAATCACGTGGATGGAGATTTCTAGTGTTTCATCTCCTGCAACTTCCATCTCTACATCACTATCTTCTTCATCAGACCAGCTTCCTTCAAGAAAAAATAATTTCTTGCATCGATGTCATGGGCCAAAATTCTCATCACAATTGAAACATAGTCCCTTATCTCCTTTCCTTGAGTTCTATTGGACGTGATCTCTTGATAGGCATGGGATTTGGTGTTACAGAACAACTTTGAGGTAGCTTTCGAACTTCTGATTGAGTCATACGCCAAGTTGAGTGGTTACGGGCATCATATAACCTTGCTAACCCAATCGTAGCAGAAAGGGTAGTGGGTTGGCATGCTTGCACATCCGTCTTTGAAGTATCCTTCAACCCGATTACAAAATAGCCCACTTGTTGCATCGGCACCAATCTCCCTGCTCGTATCAGTAGCTTCTCGAATTGTGTTTGGTAATCTCTTATTGAACCAAACTGTTGTAGCTTAGTGAGATCACAAAAGAAGTCTTGATATTGGGTTGGTCTATATCTACTGTGGTAACCATGTTTGAAAGCTTCCCAAGTGATGACTGGAGTCTTCTTCTTTAACAGTTGATACCACAATTGGTCATCACCTTCAAAATTGAAAGAAGCCAGTGGCACCTTCTCCTCCTCAGGTTTTTGGTGAAACTCAAAAAACTGGTCCGCTCGGCAAATCCAACTGGTTGGATTCTCTGTCCCATTCTAGAGTGGAAAATCCAGCTTTACAAGCTTGGGCAAGTACTGGGAAGTGGAGCCTTTGCAATTGGAACCTCCATTTCCTAAGGTTCTGCCACTATTATTTTGATTTTGATTGAGAGAACTCTCCTCGAATTTATGAGTTTGGTAGGTTGTGGTGTGATCGAACCTAGTATTCATTGATGTAAACATTGCTTGCATCTCTTTAAGGATCCTTTCTTGGTCAACAGTTAAGGAACTGACCTCAATCCCTAACCGTCCCAACCGTTGCCCCTCCATGTCTGGCTCTGATACCAACTTGTTACATTCAATCGTAACTATCATGTGATGGGCTTAAGAGCGAGTGGTGGACTGCTCGATTAAGTGGTTTTACTCCTTTGGTTCCATGTTTTGCTGGTGAGGTGTGAAAAATAGAGACAAAGGAGATGAGTAATGGACATAGGAAAATAGAGAATAAGAAAAATAATTGTAACAGGTTTGCTTCAAGGGAAACCTTAAACCCCCTATCAACAATAGTGCTGAGAAATTAGTTTTTCTCATAAGACTTTCTTCTCAAGTGTTTACAATAAATAGAACAATTCCAACGGAAATAAGCAACTCTCCAAAAAGTGAGCAACTAATGGCCAAGAAAATCTCCTAAAAATTATGGAAAGCATAGTAATCCAAATCCCTAACAACTCTCAAGGTCTCTTAAAGAGACTTATTCAACTACCAGAAAACTTGACAAAAGATAAGACTAAAAGATGAGACAGGTGGCTTGCAACGTGTATGCAATAAAGCATATCCAGCAAATCTGACCGACGATTTTTGCAACCCCAATGCTCTCTCTCTCTCTCTCCCGTGATTCCCTAGTTCTCACCGACACATCTAGCGATTCACAATCATTCTCAAATCCATAACACAAAGGCCTAACAGAGATGCATTCACACGATTCACAATCATTCTCTATTTTTTTTTTTGTTTGGAAATCAGTGGATGTTTCTTTTTATATTGTGGAATTGTATAAAATTGAAGTACACAATACTCATTAGCATCTACATATACCGTAAGTGTCCGTAACCTCAAAGGAGCTAAAGTAAATACTTTATAATTTCGAAATTTATGCAAGTAATTCTTGACCTGTTAATATTTGTTGCAAGAAGAAAAATCTGCCACCTTCTTTTCTACTTCAGACCGATGTAGCCAGAAAATATTCTCTACATTTATATTACAAAGTAGTCCAAAAAACAAGGCTTTTTGTCCAACTGTGAAACGATTTTATCACCGAATATGAGTTCTTCCTAATGACCAAAGTCCTGTATACTTCACTGCTGTCGGGAGTTTGGTGACATTTTTATGCCTAATGTTGTTCGATTAAATGCATGAGGTAATGATTTTGTTGTTTTTTGTGCAAAGATTTTCTAGATCCATACTTTTACTTGACTGTTTAGCTCCCATTATTGTCTAGTTACGTAAAATTTTGACAAGGACTGTTACTGTGATCGTGTGACTGTGACTGTTACTGTGATCATGTTTACTGTGATCGTGTTACCGTTTAGTCCACCGCCACTCTATTCTCCTGGCCTGTCACCTTCTATAATACCTCTATTTCCAGGTATCACCCCTTACACCCCACCCACAAAGGCATTGATCTTAATGTGACCGTGTTTCTGTGACAATGACGGTTATTGTTATTGTGTTGTTCTCACTCTTATTATTACAGTTTCCATCTTGTTATTACTGTTTATTTTGTAGTATAACTATTTATTTTATTATGGGTAAATTAATATTTATGTTTTTAGTTGTTATTCAAGTCCAAAAAAGTATGCGCCTGTCCTTCTTCTCTACAAAATTCAAAAGTGTGGATCGACTTCCAAAAAATCTAATTTTAATTGATTGATGGGCCGATATGGGTCAACCCAACGTGGCAAATGTGACCCACAATCCTAACCATGGGCCTCATACACCAGGTTTTTGGATCAATCCAGTGGGTTTTTGCTGAGCCCTTGCCACCTAGGCCTCTCCCTACAATCCAGCTAGAAGGTTTTGGGTTGATTAAAAAACACCCAACTTATAATGAGTTTGTTAGATCGTGACACCTTAGCACTGCGCGCCTGATCATAGCTGTTCGAGTGTGGAAAGCATTCTTCTCAAATTTCCAATTAGTTTATTAGTTTTATTCATCTTATTGTGAGACATTTTATTAAAAGGCGTTCTCAGTGAATAAGGTTCTTGTTATTACGAGATTTGAGAAAGATTAAATATATGCAATTTTATTCCTATTAACAGAGAGATTGCTTCCGTAATTCGAACTCATAATTTTAAGTCACAATAAAACAACCTTATTGTTACGTATAATATTATGGTAACGACTTTTACTTTTTATAATATAATGCAAAAAACTCTAAAAGATTGTAAGTTTCAACCAAAAAAGTGATAAATTTTACCCCCAAAATGTAATAAATGAGTCCAAAAGATGATAAGTGAACTCAAAAAATGAATGAATATCAAAATTTGGTAAACTCTATCAAAAAAGTAATAAGTGGTATGGTACAAAAAAAATTTTAAGTACCAAGGCCAAACCTCCTTTATTTACGGTGTATAGGTTCCAAATTTTCTCCCCCTTTTTTCTAATATGGTCCCAAAAGTATATATTGCAGCCTTATGTAAAAGGAAAGAAGGATCACTGCAAAGGCTGGCTAATAGCATGTGGTTGAAATGAAAGGGTTCCAAGATGATAGTAACTCTGAGATGTTATGCTGGTTATATCAGGTATCAACCCAACTCAAGTGGTATACTGGTATAGATATTTTCGGTTTTCTAGACGAGTATTGTTGTCCTTATCAAATTTTGTATATTAAATCAGTATAGTTAGTTGGATTAGTGAATTCTACTCACTCCCACTAAACATTCAATGCGTAGAATTTCATCACTTTATTTAAGACACAACATTTAATAAAAACTCATTTGAGATGCGTAACTTTATTTTTTTCTTGACCCACCTCCAATTTTCATTGTTGGGTCCTAGTTCAAGTTCATTATCAGTCGGTCATTGACTTAGAAAACATTGGGACATATGGGCAGTGTGCGGAATAGTATCAAGTGATACGCATGAAATATCAAACAGGAAAAATTGTAGGAAAAATTGAAATATGATTAAAGCATAGTTATCAGAAACGGATGGGACATCGAACTGATAGAGAGACTGACTCAATATACAGTTCACTGGTTCAATCGTTGGTCAATTGGTCGGACCGATTTTATAATAAAAATAATTATCAAACATAATAATTTAGATAAAATAAAATAAAATATGTTCACAAAGTAAACAATTTGTCATACAATGTAGGAAGTTAAGTAGAGAAAAAAAATACTAACTCTGTGTGCGTGCGTGCGTGTGTGTGTGTGTGTGTGAAATGTGAATACTAACTGTGTGTGTGTGTGTGCACGTAGAGAGAGAGAGGAGAAGATGACTGAAAAGAACTTGAGAAGACGAATGAAGAAGAGATCTCCTCCCTGAAGTACATCTGCTGTCTGGAATTGGATTTGGTTTAGGATAAAATTACCCCAAAAAAAGGTTTTAGTATATTTATGAGTGTGTAACAAAAAATAATAATAAAAATAATTATCACAATAAAAAAAAATACTTACAACAATGATAAAAATACTTACAAATTTGATAAATCATCTATAAGAGTAGTAATTTTTTTTGTACCAAAAAATAAGTAAAGATTATTACCACAATAGTTATAAAAACACTCACCCCAGTAATAAAAATACCCACAAATTCACTATTGTCCAAAATTTTAATCAGTGTTGTTGATTCGATCTTGAATGTTTTAATGAGGAGTTATTTGGAACGTAGGACATCTCAGCACTAATGCTAATAGTTGTGATAAATCTATAATATAAAACATGACATGTTTCAATAAATTTATTTGACGGTCTCAAATAAATTCATTCAACGGTCACCAATATCTCTTTCAAAATCATTCATATTGTACCATATCTTCAAAAGACATGAGTTATCCCTAGTTAGGTCAATAAATAATGTCAACAAATTAAATTCAAATAACATTATTATTCAAAGTAATTATAATAGACATTGCGAGCAATGCCTTTCCAAGCTGAACAGTACCTATCTTGGCCCTCTCTTTTCGTTGGACATAAATGTAAGGAGTTTTACATAGTACCCAAAAAAATAAATTTTGGTACTGTACCGATTTTATTATATTTATATTTATTATTATTGTATTACAAAAAATAGTTATAAAAATAATTATCTTAACAAAGAAAAAAATACTTACAAAAATGATAAAAACACCCATAAATTTTAAAAATTATCCATAAAAGTGGTAATTTTTTTGTATCAAAAAAAATAATAATAATTATTACCACAATTGTTATAAAAATACTTATACTAGTGATAAAAATATTCAAAAAAAAAATAAATCACCAATAAAAGTAATAAATTTTTTTGATTATAAAATAATCCAAAAAATTATAAAAATTATTAATTAAAGTAAAAAATTTTGTAGACGTCGTACTGAACTTTTTTTGTCGGTAAACGTAATCATCAAATCCGAAATGTACAGAAGCTACATAAACCGTTCCTGAAACGGTGACGTATAGCAATTGAGTGCCTTTTCTCTTTTGGTCGCTTGCTTTGGTTTTACTCCAGAGAGCGCTGCTCATAATGCCCAACCAAAAGTCCCCAACCCCAACCCCTCTATAGTACAATAAAAGCCCTAAAACAGTAAAGAATGGTCCTCACCCGTACACTACCCGAAGAACACCCATCTCTCTCACCTTTGAGAAAATGAGGGTGCCACCTCTTTCTGTACTGTTTTCTGGGGAAACTGGAATCATTAGCTTTGCTTCTTTTTAACGGATTTGATTGGTTGGAAAAAAACAAAAATAGTTTGATTATGTTATCGATTTTATATTATCAGGTATTTTTTTGGAGTACTTATATCATATTTTTAGTGTAGTTTACTAATTTTTATGGTCCATTAATTTTTTTGGTTTATTTATAATTTTTTAGGTTTATTTACTACCATTTGAATTGAAGTTTATCATTGATGATTATAAATTAAACACGAGCTCAGCACATAAACTCTGTAACTTTTTAAGCCAAACTCTAGACTTAGTAAAAACCTTGGCTCTTTGATCGTGAAAACTCTACCTCGATAGTTCCTTAGCTCAGTTTATCTTGATTAATTCAAATCAGTTGAGATATCTATATTAAAAGGTGTAAATTTATGTTATACTTTTAGTGTTGTTTTATTCAAATAATTATTGAACGTCTTTCAAGGATACAATCTTTTAACTTATAAAAAAGTCAAGCTATGCATTATATATATAAGCAAGTAATCCATTGCCAACTAAATACAGTTTCCTTCTGTAATTCTTTCTTAACTTTACAATTAAAGGATCAATCACTGGAGTCTCTCTCACCTTCGACATTTTTTTGTAGGAAGATTCTAAGATCAATGATCACTTTTTGGAAGGAAAATGAGAGTGACAAATGTATTTATTTAAAGCCTGAAAATGGTAAACATATTATTATTTGTTTATATGTTGATAATCTTTTGATATTTGACACTAACTTATATGTGATTGAGACTACCAAGACTTTACTAAATATAAATTTTGATATAAAAGACTTGGGTCAAGCAAATGTGATTCTTGGCATGAAAATCACAAAGAGCGTTGAAGGAATTATGTTTGATCAATCTCATTACATAGAAACGTTTTTGAACAAATATAACTTTTTTGATTGTAAACCTGCTTGCACACCTTTTGATTCAAGCATTTATTTATTTCCAACAGAAAAAGAAAGTGATGTAATTAATCAAATAGAGTATGCAAGCATAATTGGTAGTCTTTGATATGTCACTGATTGTACTAGACCTGATATTGCCTATGCGGTGGGTGTACTTGGTAGATTTACTAGTAGACCTAGTATGGATCATTTGAGTGCAATATGTCATCTTATGAGATATCTATAAAAAAATATACATGTTGATTTATTTTATAAGAATTATCCTACTATACTTGAAGGTTACTGTAATGCAGAATGGAACACCCTATCAGGTGATTATATGTCTATTACATGTTATATTTTTACTTTAGGTGGTGGAGCTATAGGTTGAAAATCAAAGAAGCAGCAAATTATTGCAAAATCAACAATAGAAGCTGAATTGATTACGTTAGCTTCAGCTAGTGAGGAAGCTGGGTGGCTTTGTGATTTATTGTTTGATATACCTTTGTAGGCTAAACCAGTACCACCTATATTAATTCATTGTGACAGCAATACCACAATAAGTAGAGTACATAATAAGTACTATAATGGAAAATCTAGATATGTGAGAAGAAAGCATAGTACTGTGAGATCATACCTGAATGATGGTGCGATCAATGTTGATTATATGAGATCGACTGACAATCTTGCCGATCCGTTAACAAAAGCTCTAGCTAGAGAAAAGATCTGTAGTACATCGAGGGGGATTGGATTCAAGCCCATATCTGATTAAGTTACACATGAGGATACCCAACTTAGGGACTAGAGATCCCCAAAATTAGGTTAATGGGACAAATGAATCATAGAGTGACTTGGTTGGTGAAATATGTACTAATGAAATTTATATCATTGTTGAAATTTTATATTCATTGTTGATCCCTAAGGTGTAAAGTACATGTAATCTCGTAACGAAATTTTGGAGGATGAGATCAATAGCTCTTAATGAGTTCTATAGCCTTTTTTGGGTGGGTGGTCTTAGTTACGAGAACATCCTTGATATACTCACCTATATAAGTGTGGAAGACGGGCCGCTTCCTATGAGAATTTGGGCTAATTCTCTAGAGCACTCAAGAAACTGGATAAAGAGCAAGGCCGAAAATGTACTAGCTTTTGAAGCTTGATTTTGGACACCTTGAATATCATATGTGTGATATGTTTCTACATACTCTCAAGTAGTCATCGTTTAAAGGCTAAGTCCACTTTGACTCTAGTACAAAAACTTTGAAGCACTAAATAAAGGTTTTAAAAGGCATTGTCACTTTTGCAATGCATGATATTCTATTTATTGCCCAGTTACTTGTATAGTATATCTTTTATTAAAATAAGTGAGGGATTGTTAAAATATTTTAACTAAAAGAGTGTTTTTAATGTGTGGGAACTCAATCCCACATTGACTAAATATCCAAAAGTACTTTAGTGTGTATATATATATATATATATATATATATATATATATACTAGTGTTATCGAGCCTTTCAATTAAAAAAAGATCTTGGGACTCTGACGTGCGTAGGAGTGGGACTAACGGAAGAGATATAGATTTCTAGAACCACACTAATGGGCCTATTATTTTTTATCATTACTTCTATATTAAAATTTCAATTGTTGAATACTAAAAACCTCCAACGGCTAGTATTCCAACAACCATATTTTTTGAGTTATTATCTAATTAAATATAGAAGTAATTACATCTTATTAAACACATATATTATTTGTGTGTGTGTATATATATACATACACACACACACACACACATATTTTTAGTATAGATATATATAATTTTATATCAACTATCTTCTTAATATATAAGTTTTTGGGTAATATTTAAAGGTGTGTATAAAATTTCTGCTTCATTTGATTGTGCAGATATGAGTGAAGCAACAGTCAATAGGTTGGACTGTTGTATCCTAAGAATGACGTGTTACTTACTTCTGCGCTGTGATTCTTTCATAAAGAGGGGCAAATCGTCTTAAAAAAGCGACCTAGTTCACGCCTCTCCCTGCCATTCACTTTATTTGCATCCAACTTTTTCAACAGTAACTATTTTAATATAGGTATATTAGTTAATTAATTTTTTTTTAAAAATAGTTATTTTTATTGGTTGTTTAGGTAACTTGATCACATTATATTGAAATTCAAATGATAATTAAATTTTATTTAATCATAATTGATGAGCCCGAATTTTATTGGGCTAAGCCTAATTCAAATAAACTGAGGAAACCCAAATAGAGCAGCGTCAGCCCATTAGAAACGAAGGCATCAAGAATCCAACGCCCGAAGCCCCAAGGCCAACGCCCAAAGAAGGGAGGCCTGGGCAAGGCCCTTGGGCGCTGCCTAGGCAAGCCCCCTAGGCGCCTCCTCCTTTTTGCTCTTTTTGGTTTCAGTACAATTCCAGCCACACCAACTTGAAGCGTAGGCTCAAGATCGAGTCCAAGATCAAGATCAATCCAGTATTCCTCTCCAAAGGAATAGGAGCAAGAGGGAAAGAATCTCGGGATGGAGATTGAGCCCTACTAAAATGAAACTTACCAAAGTGATAGAGACCTCATTTATCACGTCATTGTCTTACCGTCTTACCCTAGCTATATAATGTATACTCTGTCAACATTGAGGAAAGACTTGGAACACCTAAAAAGCTTATATTCTCCTCCTCGCACACACTGTTCTCTCTCTCTCTCTCTCCAAAGCACTGTAATACTCACCAGAGAATACTCTTCTGACAACATTGTTCATTAATAAAACACCCCAGACCACCGTCGCCATTCTCAGGAGTGGAGTAGGTCACCCGAACCGAACCACTATAATTCTCTGTGTTGACTCTTTATTTACAGCTTTATTATTGATTGTTTTATTTATTGCTCATTAATCCCACCTGTTCATACACTTGACTGTTGATTTTGCACCAAAATTAATTTGTGCATCATCAATAATAGCTAACCATTAAATCGAAGACACAACCCTCATCGTTAAATAAAAAAAAAGGGGGGGAAATTTCATTTTGTCCCTTGAAAGATACAAAAATTCTAAAATGAATTTTGAATAATTAATTTTTTCACATTGTCCCTGAAAAGAAATAAAAATATTACAATGTGGTCTATTATCTTTTTTTTTTTTTTTGATCGTCCATCGGTTTTATACATAATTAATCAATTAAGAATCACAAAACAAATGAAAGATCAAATGAAAATAAGAGAGTGAACTACGTTACAACGTTTTTTTTTTATTTAGAGATTATATAAAAAAATTAATCATTCGGAAGACAAACTAAATTTTTTTGTATCTTTTGGGGGATAAAATAAAATTTATCCAAAAAAATAAAAATAAAAATAGGAGACACACTAAAAAACCATACATATTTGCCTGAAATCAAGAAGTCACCTGGTGATGCTGTGGTACTAGAGACTGAGTGAAGTAGACCCCACTCACGTGTCTCTCTGACTCCACTTCATATGTAGTTGGCCACTAGACCGACTTTCACTGGCTGTTCTACGGTGGTGTCGGCCGTAACACCGCCTAATCCTTAAACCTCTCTCTGACATTCTCACGTTGTAAAAGTAAATCCCTCGAGATCCGTGGACGGTGAAAAATGTTGGGTTGGGTGCACTGAAAAAAACCGTAGAAAATTAGTTAAAGAAAAAAAAGAAAAATTTTCAATTGTTTGGGTGGAAAGAAAAGTCGAATGGAAAATACGAGCGTTAAATTCCTGTTGAGGGGTATCATTTTTGTGTTTTGTTATTTCAAGTAATGTTTTTTTATAGAACATAAAATCATGAATAGAAAAGGCGTAATATGAATTCTCAACTCAATATGTTAGATGGTCCAAAATTAATGAGTGTTAGAGTTCATGTTATTTTAGTTCATATCTTATTTGTCTTAATATTTGTACTGATAAAAAATATTTAATTTTAAAATAATTTATAAAATACAATGTGTAAAATAAAAATATAATAAAATATTTATGTAGATAGAACTATGAGGGTGTTATGGTAAAATAATACACAATGTGTTTCCTTCCTTACTTTTTTTGTTACCAAACAAACTGTATAAAATTCATTTCTTTATTTTTTTCATCCCCTAGCAAAAAAAATTTGGGAAAAAAGAAAGTTTATTACTGCCACTTTTTCTTCTTTCCAATTAAGCTTAATACTCCGTGGTTATAATAGAAAAATAGAAGGATGAAAAGTTTGAGAGATAAATAAAATATCATATTTGATAAGACAAGAAAAATAGGAAAGATAGAAAAGTTGATGGATTAACTTTCTTTCTAACTCACCAAAATCAATCCCTCTAAAAGTGGATAAAAAATTAATTATTTGTGTTGAGATGTATCTTGTTTGTCTATATATTATGTATACATTAATTTCATATAAAAATACAATAATAAAATATATATATATTTAAACTTAAAAAATAATAAAAATAAAAATTTTAAATTAAAAAAATATTTTTTTCATCTTAACTAGAGGTGAAAATTTTTTACTTAACACGATGACATGACTCGAACTCGACACAAATTTTATGATATAAACTTGATTATTATTCGACACGAACTTGAAAATGACTTGACACGCGAACAAGAAATATAAAAAGTTCATAATTTTATAACTCAACAAAATCTGACACGGCACGACTCGATTGTCACCCCTAATATTAGACAAAAAAAATTAAAAAAAAATTGATCATTTTTATTTTTCATTTATCCAACCAAACACAAAGGAAGAAAAGTGTATCATTCATATTTTTCATCCTTGAAGGATAGAAATTGTATCTTTTCTACTTTCCATATTTTATACTTTTTATGGGCATAAGTAATTGAAAAAAAAAACTAAAATCCTAAAATGAAAATAATTTTGACAGTGTTATAAAGAGAGTATTTATTTTTGAAATAGTATCTTATTCTGTCAGAAAAAAGTAAAGAGATGGTAGGATAGGACATGAACCTTATTACTTTGGATCAAAATTGATAAGTGCCTCGACCATATTAATAAAAGAACATAAGATTATTTAGTTTTAATCAAATTCCTCCAAATAATGGTAAAATACACGAAAATTCTTGACTGGATCAATAAAAGCAATGTCATCGTTTATCCTCATTATTTAGTAATGAGAAATTTTTTTAAAGGAACTAAGCCCATATTACAACAATTGGTATTTGAACCAGAAAATACTTATGTTAGGTTACTTTTTCTTCACCTGAATTCAAATTTTAATCTGAAGTCGACAAAATTGTCTTGTGGAAAAAAGAAGGGGAGGTTGGTATGGAAAACAATAAGCTAGGGCTTAGTTAGGTTACCCATAGAAGTTAAAAAAAATTTCATTCAACCACAGTGACATAACAATCCATGTGAGAACATTTGTTAAAATATCATCATGCTTGCTTTCATAAATTATTAAGATCAAGTGGTAATAATGACAAGTAGTAAATTTAAACATTCTGATTTTAAATTTTGACAACTCTTTGGGTCCGGACAATGAGAGATTTATTTCTCATGAATACCCTAGTCTCGGCATGAATGATTTGCCTTTGATTGGATCAAAAAGAGATTAATCAAGGTATACGTAAGTTGACCTGAACATCCATAACTGTAGAACCCAAATTTTTTATTTTTTATTATGATCAAGTGTTTACTTTGGGAAACTTCGTGGATCTTCAAGCTGTCTTTCCTTTGAAAATGAAGTTTCATTAATAAAACATTATAGGAATGAACACATTTGATTTCATAGATTAAGAACAAGTGTTTTACTTTGGGAGGTTTCGTGGCCTTGAAGCTCCCTTTCCATTTGACAATTATGTTTTATAATATTTTGGTAACAAAAGCATAGATTCATGGAATCCATCTATATGGGGTCGCTTTCGTTCATTGTATAAGGAGAAGCGTTTGTCTCCTTTGAACTTCATTTTTGGGCACAGATAGTATCATCTTGACCTCTAATATATGCTATGAGTCATGATGTTTTGCTATTTTTTTTTTTTAATTCTTCTAAAGAAAGAATCATGTTGGCTACCACCTTTTTTGAATTGGTGATTGCAACAAGGGTAAATGGACGCAATTACCCTCAACACAAGCATATCGAATAAACTACATTTCTTTTGCAAGAGTTGAATTTCGGATCTCTAGATAATAATTCTTAAAAAAAATTCATGTGAATGATGAGATCATAATATTACTCTTTCTATTAATGATCCGAAATTGAGCCTTGCCTAGCCGGAATTACTGTGTTCGATTGAATGTCGGATTAGTAAACTCTTTTGACGGGCGAAATGCTTATCGAAGCTCAAACTTGAGCATTGTGGTCCACGGACTTTAACTCCGGGGAAGCTCTTTCAGTTATGGAATGCAATAAGGGCTTTTAATGGTGTGTTTGGTAAGGTGGATGTAAAAATAAAAGGATAGAAAATTAAAAATACTACACTTTCTATCTTTCAAAGAAAGAATCTTTCATTTCTTCCTTTGTGTTTGGTGAAAGAGATGAAAAATACGAATGATTGAATTTTTTTGTGTTTGTTAAGATGAAAAAATAAAAGAATGAAAAAAATATAGATGCATATTTTACTATTATATCTATATATGAAATTAATATATATATAATATGTAATAAATAAATCTGATATATGCATATATTAAAGGGTATATAGGTAAATAACATATATTTTAACACACATAATTAACTTTTTATCTATTTTTTCTTTCATTTTTGGAATGATTACTTTTGGTGACTTGGAATGAAAACTTATCTATCCATTTTTCTATCTTTTCTATTTTCCTTCCTCACCAAACATAATTTTTTATTTTTCATCCTTATATTTATTTATCGTACCAAACGAAGCATAAATAAAAAATCTCATTGAATTTGAGTGAAATTCAGCTGGAGGTCAATCTATAACCAATTTTTTTTTTTTTTTTGGTTTTTTATGTTGCCGTTGGGTTTAATGTATTATTTATGGTTTCTTGGTTCCCTTGGAAACCATAGTTTTGCTACCTCCAGAAAGAAACGTCCATCCAGAATCCCAAACAAAGAGAATCCCTTTTGCGTCATCACTTTTCTTCTTGTTCAGTAATAATTAAGTATGTCATAATTAATATAATCCATCTTCCACTATCGTCTTCTTTATGTGATTAGTTTCTATTTTAATGATGGGTTTCGTTGGTTTTCTTCTCTTATCCTTCTCGTCGGCTTTTCTTGAATCCTTCTGGTTAACAAGTTATAGTACGTACTCGGGATTATATATTTTGATGACGGGACATAAATCATCGTATTCTTCTACTATATTTTATCCAAGATCGATCATGTATTCTCTTCAACCATCGATTACTATTTTTTATTTTATTATATAGATCGAGTACTTTTGGATAAGTTTGTTACTTAATTATTTAAATCTCTTAATATTTAAAACATTACACACAGACCCTCTAAAATTTGTACGCACATAACACTTAGATCCCTACCGTTAATGTCTATTAGTAAATTATATCCAGACCCCCTGAAATTTGTAAGTATATAATACTTAGATCTTTCAAGTTTAAAATCTTATCCGTAAACTAAAAATATTCAATTCAAATATAGAATATTAAATATTGTAAATTTTACAACCAATTTTATTTTATATATTGAAATAAAATCAAAAATAAAAATTTAATTTTTTCTTAAAAAAAAAATCATAATTAATATATAATTATACTATTTATTGGAATAAAACTAAAAAAATTAAATAAGGTGTCTAAGTCATTCATAATAAAATATGAATTTTATAATCAAAATTCATGTTCTATTATATCATTTATTGAAATAAAATCAAAAATATAAAATTTATTTTTAAAAAAAAAAATTTATAATTAATATAAAATTATACCATCTATTGTACTAAAACTAAAAAAATCAAACAATAGACTAAACTGTAATTGATACAATAACTTCTAGCTTTAATTAAAGTAATTTAGAATAATTGTAAGAAAAAAATTATATTTATATTTTTGATTTTATTTCAATAAATTTCATAATATAACATGAATTTTGGTTGTAAAATTTAAGATATTTCATATTTCATATTTCATATTTGATTGAAGTAATTTTTGGTTTAAATATAATATTTTAAACTTGAGAAATTTAAATATTATATATCTACACATTTTAGGGAGTTTGAGTGTAATTTACTAACAAACGGGCATTAAAGACGGTGGTCTAAGTTTTACGCATGTACATATTTTAGAGAATCTTTTGTGTAATATTTTAAATATCAGAAGACTTAAATGATTAAGTAATAAATCTAAAAATTTAGGAGTGTAAGTCTAATAATTTTGATTTATGTCTATTCAAATCACATCACATCACATCCTCCAATGATAAAAATGGTGTGCTATTGTATTGACTTCTGTAGAAGCAGAAATGAAGTAGATGAAGCGAATGGGTAAATATCATTGTCTGAGCCCAATTTCATGGCTGTTTTTTTCGTTGACATTGAAATATAACACTCAAGAAAATAACATAGTTGAACCAGATGCTGACAGTCTTGAGCTAACCAAAATGCAACGTTGGACGCAATCAAATCCCACCGGCTGCCGCATACATCAACAACTGCCGTATGCTTCTTTCCCGGAGGGAACTGCTCACCAAATCCATTTTTTCCGATGTCATGCAGAGACTTTAAACAATAAGAAAGTCAACTGCTTCAATTCCTAGATGGTGAAATATAAGTCCACATACTTTGTTTGATACCTGATGGGACTCTTCTGAAAAGTCCTATGATGAAGACACGTGTCCTCGGGGTTTCTAGAACAATGTTGCTCGGGTTCAAGCACCATCGGCAAAAGGCGTCCTCTCCCCCGAGGTACCTCTCATATAGGATTACTTATTCGGTACATTTTACAACAACACGTGTCCTCGGTCACCGTGTAGCTCGGAAACATACCGCCCTCGGTCCCCGAGGTGAGTCTTTCCTCGGTGCCGAGGGTCACTCCATCCTGGACGCTTCCTCTACTCCCGGATAAAGCTACTGACGTACAGGACATCAGCTTATGCCAGTCTGGACTATTCATCATAACCTCGTCTTAACACAAGTAATGTCAGAACACGCTGGAATACCGACGTCACAGCCAATAAGGGATGGACGCGTGGCAAATAATGTCACATCAGAAGCAGACAAACTGCATGCCGTCGCTGACACGCGACTTGGGAAAGCAAACAAATTAATTGCACCCTTCTGTTGACGAGACCGCATTCAATGCGGTAAGGTTCGGATATGAAAGGCAATAAATGCTCCTATTACAGAGCATTTATTGCATCCTTCCCGAAAGGATCATACTGTACCGTCGGCGTCCCGACGGCTCAGAATTGATTGCTCGGGACCCCGAGCAATCAATTAGAGAAGACATTCCTCATCAAATCAATACACACGCTACCTGTGCCTGATGATCACCTGCTGACCACACTGACAGCAATCATGAGCTTCTAAGGTATAAATACTCCTCCCAAAAGGCAAAGCCGGTATGCAATCACAAACTCACTACTACAAAATATCCTTATCAGTGTTTTCTCCTTCCTTTCTCTCATTCAAAGACTGACTAGACCGTCGGAGGGGATACGCCGGAAAACACTCCGGCGCCCTTCTAACTTGTTCTCCTTTGTTCCAGGAAATACCTTTCACACGTACATGATCGTTCTTCCTTTCCCAGGATCTTCCTTTGCCGTTCCAGGTTGCCACCGTTCCTTGTAGGCTGTTTCAAGCAGTGTGTTTGACCACTCAACCGGCTCACTCAAAGTTCACCAGGGGAGAGAGCTGTTCCCAATATTTTTTATATTGTGCAGGATCTTGCACGCACAATACCGTCAATGAAAAAATAGAAAAATAAAAAGAGAAAATAATAAATTATTTATCATTTAAAGGAGAAATTATTTATTCCTTTCTTTTGTGTTTGATAGAAATGGAAGAAAAGTATAAAATATTAATTTTTTTCCTGTTANTTTTGGTTGTAAAATTTAAGATATTTCATATTTCATATTTCATATTTGATTGAAGTAATTTTTGGTTTAAATATAATATTTTAAACTTGAGAAATTTAAATATTATATATCTACACATTTTAGGGAGTTTGAGTGTAATTTACTAACAAACGGGCATTAAAGACGGTGGTCTAAGTTTTACGCATGTACATATTTTAGAGAATCTTTTGTGTAATATTTTAAATATCAGAAGACTTAAATGATTAAGTAATAAATCTAAAAATTTAGGAGTGTAAGTCTAATAATTTTGATTTATGTCTATTCAAATCACATCACATCACATCCTCCAATGATAAAAATGGTGTGCTATTGTATTGACTTCTGTAGAAGCAGAAATGAAGTAGATGAAGCGAATGGGTAAATATCATTGTCTGAGCCCAATTTCATGGCTGTTTTTTTCGTTGACATTGAAATATAACACTCAAGAAAATAACATAGTTGAACCAGATGCTGACAGTCTTGAGCTAACCAAAATGCAACGTTGGACGCAATCAAATCCCACCGGCTGCCGCATACATCAACAACTGCCGTATGCTTCTTTCCCGGAGGGAACTGCTCACCAAATCCATTTTTTCCGATGTCATGCAGAGACTTTAAACAATAAGAAAGTCAACTGCTTCAATTCCTAGATGGTGAAATATAAGTCCACATACTTTGTTTGATACCGTCAATGAAAAAATAGAAAAATAAAAAGAGAAAATAATAAATTATTTATCATTTAAAGGAGAAATTATTTCTTCCCTTCTTTTGTGTTTGATAGAAATGGAAGAAAAGTATAAAATATTAATTTTTTTTCTGTTGTAAGAAGAAAAAGTGGAAGGATGGAAAAATATGGATGTATATTTTATCATTATATTTATATATAAAATTAATGTATATATAATATGTAATAAATAAATTTGATTTATGCATTTATTAAAAGTTATATAAGTAAAAAGATTACATTTTAACACACACAATTAACTTTTTCACATCTACACACGCAATTAATGACTCAAACAAAAAGAACAATACAACACTATGTAGAGAGAGAGAATAAATACTAAATATAAAATTTAAAATTGAGATAATTGAGAGAAGTAAAATGAAAGCAATTTTAGTAAAAAATAAGAATTGTTCAATGGTATATTTTGAGAGTTCAAGACATCATTTATTTATAGACTGGCTAGTGACTTTTCATGAAGGGTATAATTATATGTAGTAATGTGTTTTAGTTCAAATGGAATCAATGGTGACTTTATGAAATGTACAATCATTTAAAATTGTGTCTTTTAATTAAAAGATATCAAATGTTACTTTTATGAAATATTGTGACTATTTATAATGGTGTTTTTTAATTAAAAGATGTTAATGATGACTTTATAAAATGATGTCACTATTTGGATTTTAGTCTTTAACCAAAAGTTACAAATTTTGAATTAATAGCTTTTTATGTCATCTTTACTTCACACTTCTCTAATTTCTCTCAAAAGTCATAAAACTTTTATTTTTTCAAATAAACTTTTATTTTAAAAATACTTTAACAATTTCTCATTCAATATTTAATGATTTTAAACAAATAAATATACCACGTTCATCTCATCACAAAAGAGAGTACATGCAAACTTAATCCCACTAATTTCGAATTTAAGCCTTAAATTACTCAAAATATTTATTTAAAACCCATTATTTCCAACACCTTTTCCCTCCCATTATCAAATCACAATACATGTGATTATTTTCGTAAAGGGTGTACTATGTAAAATCATATTCTACTACTGCACTCTATGAATGATCTCGTGTTTTTTTTTTTTTATAAAAAAAACCACCAACTATCATTTTATGTTATATTAAGCGAAAATAATTTTGATCTATGATCTGTGACTATTTCGACTATTATTGTCAACAGGTATCACATCACATCCTCCATTGTTAAAAATGTTACGCTATTAAATTGACTTTTGTAGTAGCAGAAATCAAGTTGATCATGAAAGTCTATCTAATATTACAACTAATATGTAAATATCACAACAATAATGGACTTCATGGCTCTTTTGTTTTTCAATCGTTTGACATGAAAATGTCTTGCTGACAATCTTAAGCAAACCAAACTCCTACGTTGGATCCAATCTAACCCACAGTTATGATCATGAGTAGTATTGCCGTATGCTTCGTCCCCGGAGGGGAACTGCGCCCACCAAACATGCATTATTTTCAATGGCATGCAGAGAGTTCAATCACACGATGACACTGAAAGATGTTCTCCAATAAATTTAAAAAAACTAGCCATTTGAAAAAATCAGATGCACGCAATCGTTATCCATGTGCAATGGCGAAGCTAGAGTTGTTCTCTAGTGGGTGTAATCAATAGTTTAAGGAGAACAATCACATAACGATCATCATTTTTTTTGTGTGTGAATTTGGATTGATTTTCACATAACAAATATATAAAATTCAGGTCAATTTTTAAGAGATTCAAATTCAATTTAATTTTTTTTTAAATTTGATATGAATATTAAACAAATTTTTTTAACAATCTATATCCAAAGAAAATAAATATTAAATATTTGAGCAGACGTGAGTTATTTATATTTGAATTTTATTAAATTATATTTTAGTTCGATTCAATTATGTCAAGTAATACTTAATTTTATCGTATATCTACATATATGAATGTAATAAATCAAATTATATCATAATCGAACTAGAGTTTTGTATAACAAAATTTAAATTTGTGAAATAGAACATAATTGATTTGAATTTATAGTCCGTTAGGTAAGGTGGATGAAAAAAATAGAAGGATGAAAAGTCGGAATGATACACTCTCTATTCTTCAAGAAAAGAATCATTCATTCTCTACTTTGCATTTAGTACGAGAGATGGAAAATATGAATGATTGATTTTTTTGTGTTTGGTTAGATGAAAAAAGTTTTTAAATTTTATTTTAAAAAATATATAAATACATAATATGTAATAGATAAATATAATACATGTATATATCAAAGAATATATAGATAAATAACATACATTTTAACACATAATTAATTTTTCATCTATTTTCCTCTTAATTTTGAAGGGATAAATTTTAATGAGTTAAAAGGAAAATGTAATTCATCTACTTTTCCATTTTTCCTATTTTCCTTGCTTACAAAACATTATTTTTTATCTATTCCTCCTCAAACTTTCCTTACAACTTTCTATCATTCTATTTTGAGTAATGCTAGATAGACTTAAAAACTAGATTTAAAAATTAGACTTGATAATTTCAATAATTGAATAGGTAGTAGGTCCCAATAAATACTGAGACCTATAGTGAAATCAATGATTGAAATTATCAAATCTATTTTTTAAGTCCATGTAACATTTCTCTTCTATTTTTTCATCGTACCAAACAAAACATTAAATAATCGGTCAAAGTTATNATTCTTCTACTATATTTTATCCAAGATCGATCATGTATTCTCTTCAACCATCGATTCCTATTTTTTATTTTATTATATAGATCGAGTACTTTTGGATAAGTTTGTTACTTAATCATTTAAATCTCTTAATATTTAAAACATTATACACAGACCCTCTAAAATTTATACGCACATAACACTTAGATCTCTACCGTTAATGTCTATTAGTAAATTATATCCAGACCCCCTGAAATTTGTAAGTATATAATACTTAGATCTTTCAAGTTTAAAATCTTATACCTAAACTAAAAATATTTAAATCAAATATAGAATATTAAATATTGTAAATTTTACAACCAATTTTATTTTATATATTGAAATAAAATCAAAAATAAAAATTTAATTTTTTCTTAAAAAAAAATCATAATTAATATATAATTATACTACTATTGGAATAAAACTAAAAAAATTAAATAAGGTGTCTAAGTCATTCATAATAAAATATGAATTTTATAATCAAAATTCATGTTCTATTATATCATTTATTGAAATAAAATCAAAAATATAAAATTTATTTTTAAAAAAAAAAATTTATAATTAATATAAAATTATACCATCTATTGTACTAAAACTAAAAAAATCAAACAATAGACTAAACTGTAATTGATACAATAACTTCTAGCTTTAATTAAAGTAATTTAGAATAATTGTAAGAAAAAAATTATATTTATATTTTTGATTTTATTTCAATAAATTTCATAATATAACATGAATTTTGGTTGTAAAATTTAAGATATTTCATATTTCATATTTCATATTTGATTGAAGTAATTTTTGGTTTAAATATAATATTTTAAACTTGAGAAATTTAAATATTATATATCTACACATTTTAGGGAGTTTGAGTGTAATTTACTAACAAACGGGCATTAAAGACGGTGGTCTAAGTTTTACGCATGTACATATTTTAGAGAATCTTTTGTGTAATATTTTAAATATCAGAAGACTTAAATGATTAAGTAATAAATCTAAAAATTTAGGAGTGTAAGTCTAATAATTTTGATTTATGTCTATTCAAATCACATCACATCACATCCTCCAATGATAAAAATGGTGTGCTATTGTATTGACTTCTGTAGAAGCAGAAATGAAGTAGATGAAGCGAATGGGTAAATATCATTGTCTGAGCCCAATTTCATGGCTGTTTTTTTCGTTGACATTGAAATATAACACTCAAGAAAATAACATAGTTGAACCAGATGCTGACAGTCTTGAGCTAACCAAAATGCAACGTTGGACGCAATCAAATCCCACCGGCTGCCGCATACATCAACAACTGCCGTATGCTTCTTTCCCGNTCAAATATAGAATATTAAATATTGTAAATTTTACAACCAATTTTATTTTATATATTGAAATAAAATCAAAAATAAAAATTTAATTTTTTCTTAAAAAAAAAATCATAATTAATATATAATTATACTATTTATTGGAATAAAACTAAAAAAATTAAATAAGGTGTCTAAGTCATTCATAATAAAATATGAATTTTATAATCAAAATTCATGTTCTATTATATCATTTATTGAAATAAAATCAAAAATATAAAATTTATTTTTAAAAAAAAAAATTTATAATTAATATAAAATTATACCATCTATTGTACTAAAACTAAAAAAATCAAACAATAGACTAAACTGTAATTGATACAATAACTTCTAGCTTTAATTAAAGTAATTTAGAATAATTGTAAGAAAAAAATTATATTTATATTTTTGATTTTATTTCAATAAATTTCATAATATAACATGAATTTTGGTTGTAAAATTTAAGATATTTCATATTTCATATTTCATATTTGATTGAAGTAATTTTTGGTTTAAATATAATATTTTAAACTTGAGAAATTTAAATATTATATATCTACACATTTTAGGGAGTTTGAGTGTAATTTACTAACAAACGGGCATTAAAGACGGTGGTCTAAGTTTTACGCATGTACATATTTTAGAGAATCTTTTGTGTAATATTTTAAATATCAGAAGACTTAAATGATTAAGTAATAAATCTAAAAATTTAGGAGTGTAAGTCTAATAATTTTGATTTATGTCTATTCAAATCACATCACATCACATCCTCCAATGATAAAAATGGTGTGCTATTGTATTGACTTCTGTAGAAGCAGAAATGAAGTAGATGAAGCGAATGGGTAAATATCATTGTCTGAGCCCAATTTCATGGCTGTTTTTTTCGTTGACATTGAAATATAACACTCAAGAAAATAACATAGTTGAACCAGATGCTGACAGTCTTGAGCTAACCAAAATGCAACGTTGGACGCAATCAAATCCCACCGGCTGCCGCATACATCAACAACTGCCGTATGCTTCTTTCCCGGAGGGAACTGCTCACCAAATCCATTTTTTCCGATGTCATGCAGAGACTTTAAACAATAAGAAAGTCAACTGCTTCAATTCCTAGATGGTGAAATATAAGTCCACATACTTTGTTTGATACCGTCAATGAAAAAATAGAAAAATAAAAAGAGAAAATAATAAATTATTTATCATTTAAAGGAGAAATTATTTCTTCCCTTCTTTTGTGTTTGATAGAAATGGAAGAAAAGTATAAAATATTAATTTTTTTTCTGTTGTAAGAAGAAAAAGTGGAAGGATGGAAAAATATGGATGTATATTTTATCATTATATTTATATATAAAATTAATGTATATATAATATGTAATAAATAAATTTGATTTATGCATTTATTAAAAGTTATATAAGTAAATAGATTACATTTTAACACACACAATTAACTTTTTCACATCTACACACGCAATTAATGACTCAAACAAAAAGAACAATGCAACACTATGTAGAGAGAGAGAATAAATACTAAATATAAAATTTAAAATTGAGATAATTGAGAGAAGTAAAATGAAAGCAATTTTAGTAAAAAATAAGAATTGTTCAATAATATATTTTGAGAGTTCAAGACATCATTTATTTATACACTGGCTAGTGACTTTTCATGAAGGGTGTAATTATATGTAGTAATGTGTTTTAGTTCAAATGGAATCAATGGTGACTTTATGAAATGTACAATCATTTAAAATTGTGTCTTTTAATTAAAAGATATCAAATGTTACTTTTATGAAATATTGTGACTATTTATAATGGTGTTTTTTAATTAAAAGATGTTAATGATGACTTTATAAAATGATGTAACTATTTGGATTTTAGTCTTTAACCAAAAGTTACAAATTTTGAATTAATAGCTTTTTATGTCATCTTTACTTCACACTTCTCTAATTTCTCTCAAAAGTCATAAAACTTTTATTTTTTCAAATAAACTTTTATTTTAAAAATACTTTAACAATTTCTCATTCAATATTTAATGATTTTAAACAAATAAATATACCACGTTCATCTCATCACAAAAGAGAGTACATGCAAACTTAATCCCACTAATTTCGAATTTAAGCCTTAAATTACTCAAAATATTTATTTAAAACCCATTATTTCCAACACCTTTTCCCTCCCATTATCAAATCACAATACATGTGATTATTTTCGTAAAGGGTGTACTATGTAAAATCATATTCTACTACTGCACTCTATGAATGATCTCGTGTTTTTTTTTTTTTATAAAAAAAACCACCAACTATCATTTTATGTTATATTAAGCGAAAATAATTTTGATCTATGATCTGTGACTATTTCGACTATTATTGTCAACAGGTATCACATCACATCCTCCATTGTTAAAAATTTTACGCTATTAAATTGACTTTTGTAGTAGCAGAAATCAAGTTGATCATGAAAGTCTATCTAATATTACAACTAATATGTAAATATCACAACAATAATGGACTTCATGGCTCTTTTGTTTTTCAATCGTTTGACATGAAAATGTCTTGCTGACAATCTTAAGCAAACCAAACTCCTACGTTGGATCCAATCTAACCCACAGTTATGATCATGAGTAGTATTGCCGTATGCTTCGTCCCCGGAGGGGAACTGCGCCCACCAAACATGCATTATTTTCAATGGCATGCAGAGAGTTCAATCACACGATGACACTGAAAGATGTTCTCCAATAAATTTAAAAAAACTAGCCATTTGAAAAAATCAGATGAACGCAATCGTTATCCATGTGCAATGGCGAAGCTAGAGTTGTTCTCTAGTGGGTGTAATCAATAGTTTAAGGAGAACAATCACATAACGATCATCATTTTTTTTGTGTGTGAATTTGGATTGATTTTCACATAACAAATATATAAAATTCAGGTCAATTTTTAAGAGATTCAAATTCAATTTAATTTTTTTTTTAAATTTGATATGAATATTAAACAAATTTTTTTAACAATCTATATCCAAAGAAAATAAATATTAAATATTTGAGCAGACGTGAGTTATTTATATTTGAATTTTATTAAATTATATTTTAGTTCGATTCAATTATGTCAAGTAATACTTAATTTTATCGTATATCTACATATATGAATGTAATAAATCAAATTATATCACAATCGAACTAGAGTTTTGTATAACAAAATTAAATTTGTGAAATAGAACATAATTGATTTGAATTTATAGTCCGTTAGGTAAGGTGGATGAAAAAAATAGAAGGATGAAAAGTCGGAATGATACACTCTCTATTCTTCAAGAAAAGAATCATTCATTCTCTACTTTGCATTTAGTACGAGAGATGGAAAATATGAATGATTGATTTTTTTGTGTTTGGTTAGATGAAAAAAGTTTTTAAATTTTATTTTAAAAAATATATAAATACATAATATGTAATAGATAAATATAATACATGTATATATCAAAGAATATATAGATAAATAACATACATTTCAACACATAATTAATTTTTCATCTATTTTCCTCTTAATTTTGAAGGGATAAATTTTAATGAGTTAAAAGGAAAATGTAATTCATCTACTTTTCCATTTTTCCTATTTTCCTTGCTTACAAAACATTATTTTTTATCTATTCCTCCTCAAACTTTCCTTACAACTTTCTATCATTCTATTTTGAGTAATGCTAGATAGAGTTAAAAACTAGATTTAAAAATTAGACTTGATAATTTCAATCATTGAATAGGTAGTAGGTCCCAATAAATACTGAGACCTATAGTGAAATCAATGGTTGAGATTATCAAGTCTATTTTTTAAGTCCATGTAACATTGCTCTTCTATTTTTTCATCGTACCAAACAAAACATTAAATAATCGGTCAAAGTTATCAATTCATATCTAACTAATCCAATTTTCGCTAAAATTAAAGTTAAATTAAAATCCAACTTGTTAAGAGACCTAAATTTTAAATTTATCAATTAATTTTACAATTTTTTGTGGGGGCAAGGTTTAAAAAAACTTTAGATTTTTTAAAAATTTCAATGGGGGCAACTAATCCCATGCCCCCACGTTGTATTCGTCCCCAATCCCTGTGTCCTCCCATAGCAGTGTCATTAAGGAAATCAACATATTTCTAATATTTTTGATCAGTGTTTGCAAAGTATTTAGAGCGATAATAAGTGTTAATATTTTCAAATGATCCATTCTGAATTCTAATCCGAGAATTAATATCTGAAAAATAGAAGTATGACTAGGTTTTTTGTTTTTGCTGGTGTAAGACTTTCCTATACTCATCATAGTCAAATATCAATAGGTTTATCTTTGATATATAGAGCACGTTTCAGAAAATTTACTTCACTTATCAAAGCATGCATACCCTGTGAACTGATGTATATTTCAAACAAGCACATAACCGACCATTGCACAATAGTCAACAATTTATATCTATATATTATATATATTGTATTACGACCTTAGATGATACGTGTCACACCCGATAATCATATGTATTGATTATTTTTCAGGGGTTAATCATCGATTAGTTTACAATTAACTATCAGTAAACAAACCCGCACATTAATCATTGGAGGAGAACACTGCCAAGAAATTAATTATTTTAAAAAAGTTGAATAAAATGTTTGAGATGTCAGGTGGGGGTAGTTGGCTTGGTTGGGGGGAAAGGCCATGGGAGGTTGTAACTGTTACTGGGTTCATCTCCTCTCGATGCTTTCATACACTTGACTTCTTGATTAAAAACATATAAAACAGACAACATAAAACTTTCATAAAGTGTAAATCTTATAAAATGTGATAGTTTATGACTACGTTAAGAATTTCAACAGAGAAAAAGAAAAAAACTTATAGTACAAAATAGACCCAAAAGGTTAATCGTAAAATAGTTTTTGATTTAACATTTATTTTGCAATTTTTTCTTTATTTTTTTATGGAAGTTTTGGCAGCTTGGGTTCAATGAAATTTGACGCAAATGACTTACTTTTAACTTGATCGAAAATGTGATTAAAGTGTAGTGGTGGTGAAAGGGCGATGGTGGTGGAAGTATGGTGGCTTTTTCTAAATTTTAAAAATGCTGTTTCAAAAAATATACAAAATTGCTTTAACCTGTTCCCTATAAATTTACTCAATTTTTGTTTTCAATTTTCAAAAAATAAAAACAAAAAAAAATTACATACTTTCATCAAGAAACTATTTCTGAAAATAGAATACAGTTTTTGACATGCAACCTAAACATGACTTATGATACCGACTTTTTTATTTTTTGTTAGTGATATATATAGTATGTAAAAAAATAAAAATACTCTAAAAATGATAAAATTTACTGATAAAAATTGATAAAATTTCCTAAAAATTATGACAAGTGAACCCAAAAAATAATAGATAAACTTAAAATTAAGTGCACCTAAAAAATTAATAAATTTATTTTCAAAAAATAATATAAATATGCAAAAATATGATAAAAATTACAATACCCCCGTTTTGTTTTTCAGTACTCTAATCAAACCCTTTCTTTCACATGCTGGAAGGAATTTCACACCCACACTCTTATCACACTCTTTTTTGACTTATCATTGCATGTCAATCTCAATCGTCTCTTGCACTGCGCATTTTTATTACATTAAACTTCTTTTTGGATTTTATTGTAGTTTTATATGTCCAATCCACAATAATTTTTCATATTATTTAATCAATATATGGATTTTTAATTTACACATAAGTTGTGAAAATATAACNCCCATTTTTATTACATTAAACTTCTTTTTGGATTTTATTGTAGTTTTATATGTCCAATCCACAATAATTTTTCTTATTATTTAATCAATATATGGATTTTTAATTTACACATAAGTTGTGAAAATATAACAACTCTCAACGAAATTGAGTATTTATGAGGCCTTCCGTTTATTTGTTTCGTAAACAAGTGAATTTAACACGATAATATTAATAAATAAATTAGGTATAAGTGACGTTAATAATGTAAAAAAAAAAAACAAGTACACAATTCAGTTTATATATCAATTTTACATAATTTATTTACGATACGAATTTTATAATATATAATTTATTAAATATAAATTAATAAATAAATTAAATATTTTTTTTAGAGGCCGACCTTCACTCAATTTCAATTGTTTATTGTTAATTGTGTTTCAACGCCTGTGTGNATAAGTGACGTTAATAATGTAAAAAAAAAAAACAAGTACACAATTCAGTTTATATATCAATTGTACATAATTTATTTACGATATGAATTTTATAATATATAATTTATTAAATATAAATTAATAAATAAATTAAATATTTTTTTTAGAGACCGACCTTCACTCAATTTCAATTGTTTATTGTTAATTGTGTTTCAACGCCTGTGTGGGGCCGGAATTTCAGTGCACCAAGGTATCATTAAATCCAACTCTGGACAAATTTGGAATCCGGAAAAAGTGACGATTAGTGACTGGTGGGGGTGCTTGTCGAC
The DNA here is from genome assembly GCA_963454935.2 of Ilex paraguariensis. Classification (NCBI taxonomy): domain Eukaryota; kingdom Viridiplantae; phylum Streptophyta; class Magnoliopsida; order Aquifoliales; family Aquifoliaceae; genus Ilex; species Ilex paraguariensis. The sequence continues at coordinate 176,235 of CAUOFW020009202.1, read as the reverse complement.
TGGGCCACTATATAGAGAGAGGGAAAGGGCCCCTTCAGGCCTCAGTAGGAGCCATTCAGCTTTGTGCTCTGCCTCTCTCCGGTAGTGCGAAAAGGTTACATAGTTTCGCCACTAACCTTATAGCCTGTGTTCTCATTCTTGATCAATATTGTAATTATCAGATAAATTTCTGTGATCGGTGTGTCATTTGAGCTGCAAATGAAGCGGAAGTAGATCTTGGTCTCCGATTGTTGAGGATTCGATCGACGGACATGGAGGTCAACGAATTTGACCTTTATAAACAATTATTCATCTGAGCCGCTTCAATTTGTGGTAAAAAAAGCTGTTCTGGTTTGAAATCTTTGGTAAATTAGCAATAATTATCTTTCCTGTGTTTTGTTGCCGAGCTAAAAACAGTAGAAAATAGAGCACTTTTTTTGTTATTTGATTATTTCTCATAATGCGTTTAATTTCTGAGAAAACAGTAGGTAATAAGATGGAAAAACGAGTTTTTAGTTGAAAATCAATATTGCACAAGTGCTATTAAATTTCGGTGATTCTCTGGAGTTGAGTGGGTAGAAACATAATTACGACGTTAATTGTTATTTTCTCTTTGAATTTCTCGGCCACCAAACGGGGTGTTATAGTCAATTGACTGCAAACTTCTGGTATTTGTTGTTTTTTGTGCTTCAGGTGTACCTGTTCTCCTCAATTTCACGAACACAATTTCCATGACTCTGGCTTTGATTTCAATTTGAGCTACAGCATTCGTTGTTCTCTCTGAGTCTTATTTATATACTTGATTCTCCAGTATATTAGTTCTGAATTTATGGAGAATACAATCCAGAAGGTCCAGGGCTTGACTTTCTCCTTTAGTTGTCGCCATCTTTAGCGGCTTTTAGTTTATATTGCTCGTTACATCGATTTCTAGTTTTCGGTTCTTGAGAAAATAGTAGAAAAGATGATCGGTTTGTTATCAACTTCCACTGGGCCACCGATAAAACGAAGGGCTGGTCTTTGGAGAACACAAGCGGGACGAGGATCATACCGGGGAAGTTAGTGTGGATTGTTGGGCATAATTTGGCTTAGTCAAACCTTAAATTACTGCTGGACCTTTTTTTGTTTCTTCAAAAGTTAATCGATGGAGACCACTCCTCTGAGGCAGTTCCTGCAGAGTGTATGCTGCAATTCTCCTTGGAATTATGCTGTGTTTTGGAAGCTTCAGTTTCAGAACCAAATGTAAGCAATCTTCAAGCCTATTTTGTGTCCTGGTAATCTGAAATTCTCAACTTTATTCAATTCTTGTGCTGCCAACATTTATCATTATCACATGTCATTTTTTTAACTTCCTTTTTTATTTGACTTGGATTCAGTATGGGAGTCCTTTTGCTTAAGTAGTGTAGACCATCCACTTTTGTTTCATACTGATAGAAACTGTGTAGAGTGTACCCGTTGATTGGCAGAGGCTATGAGGGGATCAAATTGATTTTAGGATATTGTTTACTCAGATATTGTATTGTCTCCACTTGAAATAAAAGTTCTAAACCCAACATATGACATCATTTCAAGCATGGTAAAAATTGTGGCTAGTTATATTTTCAACACAAACCAAGTTATCCCCTTTAAATAGAAAATGGTAGTTTTGTTGCTTGGATGGATTGTTAATGTTTAGCATTTGCTTGTCTAAAAGTAATGGTCACCGTCATTAACTTTTATGTCAAATTTGATATTATTTACCTGGTAATTCAGGGTTTTGACATGGGAGGATGGATGCTGCAACATCCAAAGGCCGAGAGATTCCATGGAAAGCCTAATAGATAATCTCTGCTTTAAAGGCGCAGATGAAGTATCTTCTAATTGGGGATCGAGTATACTTGATGGAAATTTGGATCAATGCTCAATTGGACTGGCACTGGCTGAAATGTCCAGTGTTCATTATGTATTTGGAGAAGGGTAATTCTAGTCTTGACTTCTGTTATTTCCTGTAGTGTAAATATTTGTGCTATCATTTGATAAAATTGTTTTACCCAGAGTAAACTAGTAGGACATATTTCGCTGATTACTCCATGATTAGAGGTTCTGACTCTGGATCCCCAAGAATCAGTCTTATAGTAATTTTTGTTTAGCCTCTGCTCACATTTTTCTCAGATCTTCTGTATCATTCTTAGTCCTCGGAGCTTGATTTGCTAAAACTTAACCCTTCTTCCCTTCCCGTCATCGGTGGGACCACCAGATAAATTTGATATAAAAGCCCAACAGGGTGTGGAGACGGCCTAGGGTGTCACTGAATCATGCTCAAAGGGATTACTCAACTTTACTGATTGGGTAATCGCTGTAGGCAACCAAGGCAGGCGCTTCATGAAGAAGAATGAGTTGAATCCTGAGCAAGAACTTGTAGAGTGATATTTTTNACGGCCTAGGGTGTCACTGAATCATGCTCAAAGGGATTACTCAACTTTACTGATTGGGTAATCGCTGTAGGCAACCAAGGCAGGCACTTCATGAAGAAGAATGAGTTGAATCCTGAGCAAGAACTTGTAGAGTGATATTTTTTCAAAACACCCATCTCTATAGATCATCTTTATATGAATGAGCACTTAGAACATTAGGTCTTCAAAAAAAGCACCACGTCCGTTTTCATGTAACTTCTGTTAGTATTAGAGCTAGAGAAACAACTCCCTAGGTTGCGGAGGCTCAATTTGCAGAAATATTTAATGAAGGCCCTCAACAAAAAGAAAAAGAAGTAAAATCGCTTCTACTGCCATCGCATTCCCGTATGACCAGGTCNCTTCAAAAAAAGCACCACGTCTGTTTTCATGTAACTTCTGTTAGTATTAGAGCTAGAGAAACAACTCCCTAGGTTGTGGAGGCTCAATTTGCAGAAATATTTAATGAAGGCCCTCAACAAAAAGAAAAAGAAGTAAAATCGCTTCTACTGCCATCGCATTCCCGTATGACCAGGTCAAAAAATTAAACCTTCTGCAGTATTGATGCATGGGATATGGATTCCCTAAGCAATACTGTATCATCCTTTGGTTTCTTAGCTGACAATTAGAATGTTGGAGACTCCTTGTTCCTCACCAGGACTCTAATTTAGATGCTGACCAATTTGCATATTGAACCAGGATAGTAGCAAGCTTAACTGTGTGCTTAAATGCGAGTATCATATATGAAGAGGGAATGGTGAATTGTAAATGTTGGTAACTGACTTTGAAATTTTACTATTTAACCAGGATTGTTGGTGAGGTGGCATCTAAAGGGAACCATCGCTGGATTTTATTGGACAATAAATCAGCTGGTGAATTAATTCCCAAGGTGAATTCCAATCTGTGTGGTTAATGTATCTTTTGGTAGAAAGAAACTGGTTGCAGTCTTTAGTCCTGCATGTATATTTCACTTATTTGATTCTTCTGTTGACAGTGTCCAGATGACTGGCTACTTCAGTTTGTGGCGGGTATCAAGGTAATACTGAATTTTGCTTTGATAATTGGTTTTGACCCACAATTTTGGGGTCTTTGGGTGAATCTTCTGCTTATTTTTGTATGATGCTCTTGCAGACTATTTTACTTGTTCCTGTTGTTTCACATGGAGTTCTGCAACTTGGCTCCTTAAATACGGTGCGTGTTTTTTCTTTTTTTGACCGACTATGGATTCATATAGGGCATTGGTCCGGTTTAGGTTATTATCCTAGTGGTGTTAGAGATTTTTGTTGTGCATATGGTTATGTTATGGAAGCCTAAGCAATTCATATCAAGCATGCCAAGCAATACTAGGGAAAACCCTTCTCAATGTGAATCTCACTCTCTCTCTTGTTGGGCATGTGCGTCAGTGGGTTTGTCTAATGTGTGGCTTTACTATCCTATCAGGTTGCTGAAGATCTGGCGGTGGTTGATTGTCTCATAAATAAATTTAATTCAATTCAAACTGTGGGGCATTCTGCATCTTTTACCTCAGCAAAGAAATTCCCAGCTCAGACATCCTCATTAGCGATGTCTATCCTCATGGATAACTTACATGAGTCGGTGGCCATTAGCATGAATGGAATTAAACCCGAAGATTTGAATTCCGTTGACAGTGTTGAACCAAGAAATCAACTGCCAACTACAAATAAACTGACACCTTTGTGCATGGTTCAAGATTCCTGTAACATATTTGAAAAATATATGCCTAAAATTCCCTACGGTGGAAGTGAAAATGACGGCAATGTGGGTCTGAATAAATTAGAAAAACCTCTCAATCAATCAGTTTTTTGCAACAATGATGAGATGATACAGGGTAACCTGTTNATGGTGGAAGTGAAAATGACGGCAATGTGGGTCTGAATAAATTAGAAAAGCCTCTCAATCAATCAGTTTTTTGCAACAATGATGAGATGATACAGGGTAACCTGTTCAGATTTTCTTGTCTGGAAGAAGAATTACAGGCCATTTCTTATTCTGACTGTTGCAATTTGGGAATCTTTGGAGACTATGCGAATGAAATGATGAATGCTTATTATGATGAAGGCGTAATGGGACAACCATTTGTAGACAAGGATGCTAATGAGACAGTTCATGAAAGTGGAAGCAGTGTCTTCAGCTTTCCCAGACACTGTGAGTTGCATAAAGCACTGGGATNGCAATGGGACAACCATTTGTAGACAAGGATGCTAATGAGACAGTTCATGAAAATGGAAGCAGTGTCTTCAGCTTTCCCAGACACTGTGAGTTGCATAAAGCACTGGGATCTGCTTTCCAGGGTCATAACAATCAGGAATTGTACATCTCAGGCAAGGATACATGTATCAGCTCAAGTCTCATCAGTAATGGAGATCCCATGCATAATAATGCACCATCATACTGGGAATTCGGGGGATCATGTGTCACGCAATATGATGCTGAACATCTCCTGGAATCTGTTGTTTCCACTGCATGTAGTGGTTCAGATGATAATTCATCCAAAAACCTCAACAGTGCCAAGTCATCTACAACCTCCTCAGGACAATATGCTGCTTCCTCAACTGTACAATGTCAAACTGAAGGAAGTGCCTTGGTGGAAGCAGTTACAGTTCCATGGAACCTTGGGACTTCTGCATTTCTTGCTAGGGGCAGAACTGCTACTACTAATCCAGATCCTGCAGCTTCTTCATATGAGAGCACGATTAGTGCATTGATTGAGGAGGAGGAGCATCAGAAAAAGGGGTCTGGTTACCTGCACCCTCACAAGGGATCAAACCTATCTAATTTCAGCAAAAGAAGGGCCAGGCGTGGTGAAAACAAGAAGCCAAGACCAAGGGACAGGCAGTTGATTCAGGACCGTGTCAAGGAGCTACGTGAACTTGTCCCAAATGGAGCAAAAGTGAGTGTTTTTTCTGGGTTAGGGTTGTTGCAGCGCACACAGAATATGATATAATTGCTATCTCTCACACTCACCCTTTCTTGGATAATAATTTTCCGTTTCTTTCTTGTATATACAGTGTAGCATTGATGGTCTCTTGGATCGAACCATAAAGCATATGGAGTTCTTAAGAAGTGTTACTGATCAGGCTTATAAGTTGAGGCAGTCGGTTCATCAAGAAGTAAGTGATTGTTGTCCAAATTATGTGCAGTTTTAAATGTATCTGTGGTTCATATTTATCCTGATCATTTCCTCAGCAAGTCATTTGTGTCAGGTGTATGAAACCAGGTGCTTTAATTTTCTAAAAATCTGTGGATAATTTTCTATGTGCTTTAGCACAATACTGATGGCATATCAGCATATGAAGGCATGTGACGAAGTCACTTGTAGAATTTGAAAATCATATTCAAGCTTTGAAAAGTCTATGGATGGCTCTAATATATTTGAATATCCTCATCTTGAATGCACAAGAGTACTTGAGCATTTTAGATAGTTGCTCGTTGGCTATTCAGATAGAATAAGACGACTTGACCTTCCTTTTTACTTTCATTACCTAAGTATTTGGATTTGGATGATTAATTGTCTTCTGCTTTAANCATCCCGCTTTACTTTCATTACCTAAGTATTTGGATTTGGATGATTAATTGTCTTCTGCTTTAAGCCAATAATCCACAATCTATATGCAGCAACCTGCAATATCATGAGTCTGAAAATTGTGTGATAACTAAAAAACTCTTTCCAGGTAAGCGGTCAGACGAATACAAAATCGCCTGGAATCAAAGCTGGTGGACAGAATGGGAGGAGCTGGGCTTTTGAGTTGGGAAGCGAGAAACAACTGTGCCCCATTGTGGTGGAAGATCTTGAATACCCAGGGCACATGCTGATAGAGGTCTGCCTAGTTCTTTTCTAATATATCAATGTTGCTAGTTTTATAGAATCATAATCCCCATCCATCCACTCCCATGACCCTCCTCCTTCCTTTCTGACAGGGTAAAACGAATTGATACCTCAAAGACAACAAACCTATTAGTTCTTTCATGAAAACCTTTATAATTATGCTTGCATACTTTTCAAAACTTTTGAGATAGATGCAGTGGAGTATCCACGCTCTGCATCTGTTTACGTTTGCGTACTTCTAACTCAACTTTTCTAACAGATGTTATGCAATGACCATGGACGCTTCCTAGAGATTGCTGAGGCAATCCGTGGTGTGGATTTGACTATCTTGGAGGGTGCAATGGAAACTCGTTCAGGCAGCACTTGGGCTCACTTCGTTGTTGAGGTATAAAGTTAATTTGACACATGGATATATGATATGCTTTTCTCTGTCTCTAATGGAAAACATTGGTATTAGGGCTGATAATTTTTAACATGATCCATTAATCGAACACGAACTGCTTATAAATTTTATCATTTATGAGTTTGGGTCATAATTGGTTGGCCAGCTAAACCCACTTGATATTTGGGTTTTATATTGATTGAGCCAACTTTGACATGAATGCAATTTACATGATTAGAGTGTGCGAGCTCGACACGATATGACATCTCTTTACATAATTTGCTTATTCGACATGCAATCAGCACGAAGTTAACACAACTCGCCTGTCGTGCGCGAGGTCAACCCGAGATTACCAAATTTTAATTTAACATTAATGGACCAGATCACTATTGGATTGATGACCCAGTTAATAATGGGCCATGTATGGATCAAACTAATTTTGACATGACACGACTTGCATGATATAGATACTTCATTTGGCAACCCATTCCAACCCTAATTGCAATGGTATGCATGTTTTTGTGTCCATGGCTAACTTTTCTGAAGTCAATTTCTTCTATGCATGCAGGCTTCAAGAGAATTCCATCGGTTGGACATCTTCTGGCCACTTATGCAACTTCTGCAGCATAACCGAACTCCATTCTCAAGCAAAATTTGATGCCCCACATCCACCATCAGTTTAGTGGAAGTGTGGAACTGTTTGTCCTTGTAATGATGTACACTTCAAGAATGTTTGTCTATCCAAACCATGATTACTACATATTTACAAGACCGGAATGTATGTCTATATGGGTACTTTCTCTTCTATTTTCATAGTACTCCTTGATCATCCTTATACAGGCAAACCTAGTCCTAGAGCATTGAAGAATATGCAGTATAAAAGGTGGCAAATTCCGAAGCAAATGAAGATCAGAACCCACATTAGCCGCTTTAGAGTTCAGCATAGTGAAAACCGTGTTTCTGGCCCGTGAGTTCAAAAGGATAGCGGAAAATATCTTCGTGTAGCCAACTAAATTTTGGTAGACAATGGGATGCTTTTTCTTTGAATTACAGATTGACGGGATTCCTTTTATTGGGTGAGTGTAAATGTTGCGCATGTAAACCAGTGGACATGAGGGGCTGCAGATTCATTACGTTTTTACGGCCAATTCGCCAAGTTTCAATTTACTACTGGGGCGAAGTGAAGGTTGTGGTAGAATGACTATTTTCTTTCAGTTAGTACTGTACTGTTATTGACAGTTTTATTGTACTTAAATCAGGTGTTCCTTGGACCTCGTAGAACAAATGGGATCATTCCACTTGAGCAAGATTGTGTTATAGAAACATAAGTTTTGTGTGGTTTGTGTTTCAAATAACGGTATTTAAAAATTATTTTTAAAAAGAGTTTTAGAAAAATGTGTTTTGATATTTTTTGTCACATAATTTGTTTGTGAGCAATGCTACATGGACTTAAAAAGTAGATTTGATAATTTCAACCATTAATTTCACTGTGGATCTCAGAATTTATTAGGACCAACTACCTATTCAATGGTTAAGATTATTAAGTCTAATTTTTAAGTCTAGTTTTTAAGTTCATGTAACATTACTTTTTGTTTAGATATATAATTATAAAAACAGTTTTATGGAAAAGAAAACAACAATACTTATTTGGATAGTAACTCAAAATACAGTGAAAATAGAAATATGGTGGTGGACGTAGTGGAAAGGTGGTGGTGGTGATCAAAATGTGGTGGTGGTGGTGGTGGTTTTTTTTATATTCTGAAAAAAGTTGTTTCCAAAAACACACAAAATAATTTTAATTTTTTTTTTTAAATCTATCTATTTTTTATTCTCAATTTTCAAAAAATAAAAATAAAAANTCGTGGAAAGGTGGTGGTGGTGGTGGAAGTGTGGTGGTGATCAAAATGTGGTGGTGGTGGTGGTGGTGGTGGAAGTGTGGTGGTGATCAAAATGTGGTGGTGGTGGTGGTTTTTTTTATATTCTGAAAAAAGTTGTTTCCAAAAACACACAAAATAATTTTAATTTTTTTTTTTAAATCTATCTATTTTTTATTCTCAATTTTCAAAAAATAAAAATAAAAAATAGTTGACAACAGAACTGTTGTCGAAAATAGAAAAATAGTTTTCCTGAGATGCAAACCAACAAAGCCATATATTTTACATGGAGCGAAAGATTGTATTTCTCCATTCATTCTCAGTGGTGTGAGTTTGGTGAACTTGACTGTCCTTTTATTGGTTGCGCTTTTGCTTTACAGAGAATCAGCTTTCCTATTTTTCTTCTTCATTAGCTTATCCATTACCCGCCGGAAAACATAAATCCATTCATACCAAAATTACTCGAGACACCATAATTCAGTAAAAGCTTCCTAAGTTTTTGCATTCTTACATGAGCCTTATTTAATAAAATGTGAATGGTGCCCTGTAGTACAGTGGACTACAGAAAAACTTGAAGGAATTGCTGAAGGTGGGAGAATGAGGGAGGGTATGAGTTGCTAGTAACCAGCTGCTGTAAGTCCACCATCAACAACAATAACCTGCCCAGTAATGTATGAAGCAGTTTGAAGGCAAAGGAATGCCACAAGTCCTGAAATCTCATTAGGTTCAGCAATGGGACGAAGAGGAACTCGAGCCATCATCGGCACGAACATCTTCGCTATGGATTTTTCGACATCCTCCTGGAGAAGATAAAATTCATTAGCTGATCAATCAGTACTATGCGTTTACTCGTTAAGAAATCAAAAAAAACAAGGAAAAAAAATTCAGCCATATTTCGTAATGGGTTTATTAGACAAGAGGGTTTAATGTGTGAGAAATAGTAGTGGTTTGATAATGGTGGTTCGGACAACCCCCGGTGCAACAGTGTTGATGCGAATGTTGTCCTTTGCCAATTCACAAGCCAAGTTCTTTTTAAGTTGATTGATTGCACCTGAGAACAGTGGTAAAAGTTTGAAATCTATGTGAGTAATGACTTTTTGACCCGATTTTGATGACAATAATCAATCGCATTCCTATACATCTCGATTCTTGTGGTATTCAAAATCCAAGTATTCCATTACTAGGATTACTGCTATCTAAACGGGGCCAAATTCAATTAGTTTTTCCACTGCAGAAACTGAAAAACATACCTTTAGATGCTGCGTAGACTGAGATAGCAGGTAGACCCGTGACACCAGCAATAGAGGAAATAAAGATGATATTTCCAAGTCCAGATGCTTTGGGCATAGGGTATGCGAGTTGGGAGAGATGGTATGGGGCCTCAATATTAGTATTCATTACATTTGAGAAATCCTCAGCAGTATGGTCTGTGGCTCGCTTTAGTAGACTTATTGCAGCATTGTTTATCTGAAGGTGTAACAATAGAACAATTTTCAGTGTAAGAAGTGCAGAGTCTTACTTCAAAGAGAGATAAAAAATCATAGGGATTTAGATCATCTTTATTACTTTTTAACACAAATTTACTCAATTGTAACCGTGTATGAGCGAGAGACCTACATATAAATAATGAGTCCCATATGAATAGAAGATGATTAATTTATTATTGAACAAAATTATGTGAAAAAGTAATATAGAGGATCTCAATCCAAATTATACCATCCATGCTTTTTAGTTCTTCCTTTAGCAATGTCCTTTTTTTTTCTTTTGTTTTATTTTTAATTTTTTTTTCATGTGAACATATTCTTGTTTTTTAATTTTAAAGTTTTTGTCTTTTTTTTCCCCTCATTCTGGGATCTGTTTGGACCTAAAATATAAAATTATATGAATATTTGATGCATTGGCATCTGGCAAGTGTGAAGACATTAAGAGGAGACCACGTGGCAAAATTTGAAAAGGCGAGAAATTGTCAGCTATAACCTTGTTTAAAATGAGAAATAACTACTTGGAAGTTATCAGCTAGATAACTGTCAATGGAGACAGAATCGTCGAAGATAATGGCTATAAAAGATAGAAAATGAAGAAATTGAAGGACACATTCAAACCCCCACAAGACCTAAGATCTGGACATTTTTAGGAGTAATTTTCAATTAGTTTTAGGGAGTAGTTATTGCTGTAATAAATCCTATTAACTCAATCTTTTATGTAACCGAAATCCTTTTAATTGAATTAATAAAGAAAATATCTTTTATTAGTTTCATATACTGTGTGATTATCTTTTTAGAACTCATCCAAGAAAGTTTTAAAACAAAACAATTGAACCCATCTTAAACAATTGCCCGAAGTTGTCTATTGATTGAGTTTTTTCTGTTGATTATAAAAGATTTTGGTGCAACAGAATCCTAAGTGAATGAATTTTTTTTTTTTTGGTTTAGTATGAGGTGACACCAATCCGTTTTTTTCTCTACAAAATAATAAATAATGATAAGGCCATCAAGTCACTATGCTTCTTCTATTAATTATTATAAAACTTTCCAGATTATTAATCTCCCAAATCAATTGAGGGGATTTTGTTTAGTTGTGAATGTGACAACAGCGGACTGGGTATACGAAGCCTCTTTCATGTGCACGTCAGGGATGTGACTTTGATATTTTCTCAGTTAGAATCTAGTGGTGTCTGAATACCCCAACCCGTAGAGGCTCCAGAAAAAATTATTTTAATTTGTCGGATAATTGAAGACAATTTCTACGTCACTCATCGGTCTGAATCCCCACCTCCTCTAGAAGTGTGACAGTTTACAACCAATGGTTCGGGTCCAAAACATAAGCTTCTAATTTCAGTGAAGACAAAAATAAACTATAAATTCAGATATTTTGAACTAAAAATTTGGCAACTCGCTTTGGCTACGTCACGAGAGATTACTCATGAATTCTCCAACTTTAACGTGAATAAACTATTTTTGACTAGATTGAAAGAAGATTTAGTTGACATATTTGTAAGTTAGACCAGACACCTTGACCACATTAAAAAAAAAATTGTAAATTCCGTGGTTGTGTTGGGCCTACCACTAACAGAGGCCTAGCACTTAAGCACTTTGTTCAAGACCAGCAAGAACCATGAGAAGCATAGAAGTGCTTGGGATTGCATAGCAGAGAGCCTAAACTTACAAGGATGTTGAGTTTGCATAGGAGAGAGGCTAAACTTAAAAGGATGTTGAGTTTGCCGTCAAAAACAGAAGAGACAGTTCTCATCAGCTCCTCCCTCTGTGGTCTTGATGATAAGTCACACACTGAACCGGTTACTTTAAATCCCTTGGCTTTCCATTCTTGCAACCTTTCATTGAGCTCTATCTGGGTCCTTGAGCATGTGTGTATAACAGCACCAAACCCAGCTATTTCCTCCACTATGGCATACCTAAAATTCGAAAATAAACCCACCATAATCCACTACATATATAGATAGACTTATAACAAACATATGTGTGTGTGTGAGAGAGAGAGAGAGAGAGTAGGCTGTGTGGTGTGAGAGAGATATAAATTGTCACTCACCCAATACCTTTGGTACCACCGGTGACAAGAGCAGTCATTCCCTTAAGAGACCATCTCTGCTCCCTGCTAAGCTCCTCGGCCGTGCTAGTCTCCTACGTGTTTTTTAGCTCTTCACGTGCCATGTTCTTTTACAGAAACTATTTTTGCTAACCTAAATTCAAAAGTACAAATACACCACAGAAACTCAGAATGATAAGCAGCTCAGTCGGGGCTTGTTCTTGTATAATTTCCATTTGATAACACATAGGCAGATAGATTCGGTGGTGAGCCATTTGTGACTAGTATTTTATGTGAAATTAACGGTTGGGAATGGTCAGAACAATCTAATCTTTCTTCCTCTTTTTTTTTTTTTTTTTGAGAAATATTTCAATCACTCCGCTTCTCGTTTACCATATCTTTAAACACACTTTCTTTATTATCTAGAGCATCATTGACACCCTTTCTAATTTAACTTTAAACATTACTGACACACATTTTAGTTTATATTTAAATATTACTGACACCCCTTACCATTAAATCATGGTTTTTAACAAATTTTTTTTATCTAAAATTTTAAAATTGCCCTTACATAAATTCTAAACAATCTTTCTATATAAAATTTGAGTCAATTAAAATTCATATTATATCTAATTAAATTTTAATTTTTTTACGTATTAAAATTTGAACTCTACTTGAGTTGTTAGTGCCAATTAAAATTCACTCCGAGTTGATTAAAATTTATATATTTTTATTTATTAAAATTCGTGCCAATTAAAATTTAATTTAAGTTGATTAAAATTCATTTTTTATGCATTAAAATTTGAGTCTATTAAAATTTATATTTTTTTATGTATCAAAATTTAGGCCAATTAAAATTCAATGCAAGTTAATTAAAATTTGATTAGAGCCGATTAAAAATGAAAGGGAGCCGATTAAAATTTGCTAACTTTTTTGTGTGTGTGTGTTGTGTGCGTGTCTGAGAAGTAGAGACAGACAAAGAAAGGGAGTAAGAGAGGGGATTAACTGTACAACTAATTGATTAGTGGGGGGTTAGTCGTCGTTGGAGGTGGATGGGTCAGTAATGGATTGTAGATTGTTTGAATTTTGTCAGAGAGAATGTCATCATTAACAATTCACTAAACCTTCTCTTCATTAGTCCCCTAAATGTCCTCGTATCAATATGAACGCACTTTTCCCAATGGAGTTAATGCACAACTACCTAAATTATTCACATAAATAGTCAAATTAACACAATATATATTTCTAGAAATAGTAAAATATTTTGATGCAGTTACATAAGAGTAAAGTTACCAGATTATGTTGGCCCCATCCACAAAAGTTCATTGTATATATTCTATCGTTCTCGTTGGCAAATGTACTCCAATCCTACAAAGATTGAACCTCATTATAAAACTAAAAATTGAAACATTGGAAAGATCATATAATAAGTAGAAATAAACTTGTTTAAACTATATCATTTAATTGTAAGAATCTTATAACAGAACTTCAGGCTAAATAATATTTGTAGTGCAATTTGACCCATCTTCAGGGAGGAGGACACTAATACGATCCGAAGATGTGCNATTATAAATTCAGATATTCTGAACTAAAAATTTGGCAACTCGCTTTGGCTACGTCACGAGAGATTACTCATGAATTCTCCAACTTTAACGTGAATAAACTATTTTTGACTAGATTGAAAGAAGATTTAGTTGACATATTTGTAAGTTAGACCAGACACCTTGACCACATTAAAAAAAAAATTGTAAATTCCGTGGTTGTGTTGGGCCTACCACTAACAGAGGCCTAGCACTTAAGCACTTTGTTCAAGACCAGCAAGAACCATGAGAAGCATAGAAGTGCTTGGGATTGCATAGCAGAGAGCCTAAACTTACAAGGATGTTGAGTTTGCATAGGAGAGAGGCTAAACTTAAAAGGATGTTGAGTTTGCCGTCAAAAACAGAAGAGACAGTTCTCATCAGCTCCTCCCTCTGTGGTCTTGATGATAAGTCACACACTGAACCGGTTACTTTAAATCCCTTGGCTTTCCATTCTTGCAACCTTTCATTGAGCTCTATCTGGGTCCTTGAGCATGTGTGTATAACAGCACCAAACCCAGCTATTTCCTCCACTATGGCATACCTAAAATTCGAAAATAAACCCACCATAATCCACTACATATATAGATAGACTTATAACAAACATATGTGTGTGTGTGAGAGAGAGAGAGAGAGAGTAGGCTGTGTGGTGTGAGAGAGATATAAATTGTCACTCACCCAATACCTTTGGTACCACCGGTGACAAGAGCAGTCATTCCCTTAAGAGACCATCTCTGCTCCCTGCTAAGCTCCTCGGCCGTGCTAGTCTCCTACGTGTTTTTTAGCTCTTCACGTGCCATGTTCTTTTACAGAAACTATTTTTGCTAACCTAAATTCAAAAGTACAAATACACCACAGAAACTCAGAATGATAAGCAGCTCAGTCGGGGCTTGTTCTTGTATAATTTCCATTTGATAACACATAGGCAGATAGATTCGGTGGTGAGCCATTTGTGACTAGTATTTTATGTGAAATTAACGGTTGGGAATGGTCAGAACAATCTAATCTTTCTTCCTCTNTACTCATGAATTCTCCAACTTTAACATGAATAAACTACTTTTGACTAGATTGAAAGAAGATTTAGTTGAGATATTTGTAAGTTAGACCAGACACCCTGACCACATTAAAAAAAAAAATTGTAAATTCCGTGGTTGTGTTGGGCCTACCACTAACAGAGGCCTAGCACTTAAGCACTTTGTTCAAGACCAGCAAGAACCATGAGAAGCATAGAAGTGCTTGGGATTGCATAGCAGAGAGCCTAAACTTACAAGGATGTTGAGTTTGCATAGGAGAGAGGCTAAACTTAAAAGGATGTTGAGTTTGCCGTCAAAAACAGAAGAGACAGTTCTCATCAGCTCCTCCCTCTGTGGTCTTGATGATAAGTCACACACTGAACCGGTTACTTTAAATCCCTTGGCTTTCCATTCTTGCAACCTTTCATTGAGCTCTATCTGGGTCCTTGAGCATGTGTGTATAACAGCACCAAACCCAGCTATTTCCTCCACTATGGCATACCTAAAATTCGAAAATAAACCCACCATAATCCACTACATATATAGATAGACTTATAACAAACATATGTGTGTGTGTGAGAGAGAGAGAGAGAGAGTAGGCTGTGTGGTGTGAGAGAGATATAAATTGTCACTCACCCAATACCTTTGGTACCACCGGTGACAAGAGCAGTCATTCCCTTAAGAGACCATCTCTGCTCCCTGCTAAGCTCCTCGGCCGTGCTAGTCTCCTACGTGTTTTTTAGCTCTTCACGTGCCATGTTCTTTTACAGAAACTATTTTTGCTAACCTAAATTCAAAAGTACAAATACACCACAGAAACTCAGAATGATAAGCAGCTCAGTCGGGGCTTGTTCTTGTATAATTTCCATTTGATAACACATAGGCAGATAGATTCGGTGGTGAGCCATTTGTGACTAGTATTTTATGTGAAATTAACGGTTGGGAATGGTCAGAACAATCTAATCTTTCTTCCTCTCTTTTTTTTTTTTTTTGAGAAATATTTCAATCACTCCGCTTCTCGTTTACCATATCTTTAAACACACTTTCTTTATTATCTAGAGCATCATTGACACCCTTTCTAATTTAACTTTAAACATTACTGACACACATTTTAGTTTATATTTAAATATTACTGACACCCCTTACCATTAAATCATGGTTTTTAACAAATTTTTTTTATCTAAAATTTTAAAATTGCCCTTACATAAATTCTAAACAATCTTTCTATATAAAATTTGAGTCAATTAAAATTCATATTAGATCTAATTAAATTTTAATTTTTTTACGTATTAAAATTTGAACTCTACTTGAGTTGTTAGTGCCAATTAAAATTCACTCCGAGTTGATTAAAATTTATATATTTTTATTTATTAAAATTCGTGCCAATTAAAATTTAATTTAAGTTGATTAAAATTCATTTTTTATGCATTAAAATTTGAGTCTATTAAAATTTATATTTTTTTATGTATCAAAATTTAGGCCAATTAAAATTCAATGCAAGTTAATTAAAATTTGATTAGAGCCGATTAAAAATGAAAGGGAGCCGATTAAAATTTGCTAACTTTTTTGTGTGTGTGTGTTGTGTGCGTGTCTGAGAAGTAGAGACAGACAAAGAAAGGGAGTAAGAGAGGGGATTAACTGTACAACTAATTGATTAGTGGGGGGTTAGTCGTCGTTGGAGGTGGATGGGTCAGTAATGGATTGTAGATTGTTTGAATTTTGTCAGAGAGAATGTCATCATTAACAATTCACTAAACCTTCTCTTCATTAGTCCCCTAAATGTCCTCGTATCAATATGAACGCACTTTTCCCAATGGAGTGAATGCACAACCACCTAAATTATTCACATAAATAGTCAAATTAACACAATATATATTTCTAGAAATAGTAAAATATTTTGATGCAGTTACATAAGAGTAAAGTTACCAGATTATGTTGGCCCCATCCACAAAAGTTCATTGTATATATTCTATCGTTCTCGTTGGCAAATGTACTCCAATCCTACAAAGATTGAACCTCATTATAAAACTAAAAATTGAAACATTGGAAAGATCATATAATAAGTAGAAATAAACTTGTTTAAACTATACCATTTAATTGTAAGAATCTTATAACAGAACTTCAGGCTAAATAATATTTGTAGTGCAATTGGACCCATCTTCAGGGAGGAGGACACTAATACGATCCGAAGATGTGCATCTGGATAGTGCCACATAAAGGATTTTATGACTAAAAACAGATGTCCGTAAATCAACTCCAACGAACTTGACAAATTGTCCTTGGGCTTTATTGATTGTCATAACATAAGTTAATCGGACAGGAAATTGACGTTTTGTCATTTGAAAATGCAAGTCCAAAGATGTTGGTGTCAATGATATTCTCGGAATGAAAACTAAATTGTCAATTTTTTCTTTATTTAATATTTGAGCTTCGATTACCCATGAGGCACATCTAACAACCATCAATCGCGTGTCATTACAATGTCCATCTTTTAGTGCAATGTTCCGCAACCACATTATTGGGCATCCAACTTTCAACTCCAATTTAAAAGATGGCAACCCTGAAGGATTCAACGAGTTTAAGTACTCATTTATCATCTCCAATATATTAAAGTGTGCGATCGACTGCCTCCACACAATATCGATGTTGCATAGAAACTTCGTCCCATATTTTCAACTTTGTTTCTCTAAACAACTCGGCATGCATTGATTATTTAGTAAACCCACAAATTGAATTTTCAAGCGTTTCCAAAGGAATATAAAATGTAGAATGTGCAGTACGACCCCCTACCAATAACAATGAAACAATACAAGATGAAGCCATAGTAACAACAACATATTCATGGCTATGCAATTTTGTTGCAATNAACTTGACAAATTGTCCTTGAGCTTTATTGATTGTCATAACATAAGTTAATCGGACAGGAAATTGACGTTTTGTCATTTGAAAATGCAAGTCCAAAGATGTTGGTGTCAATGATATTCTCGGAATGAAAACTAAATTGTCAATTTTTTCTTTATTTAATATTTGAGCTTCGATTACCCATGAGGCACATCTAACAACCATCAATCGCGTGTCATTACAATGTCCATCTTTTAGTGCAATGTTCCGCAACCACATTATTGGGCATCCAACTTTCAACTCCAATTTAAAAGATGGCAACCCTGAAGGATTCAACGAGTTTAAGTACTCATTAGGATATTGATTCCTAATGGTACGATCAAGCTCATTACCTTCAGACATTTTATTTGCAACTAAAAAAGTAATTGTTTCTCCTGAAAAAATATTTAATGCTGCAGCATTTATATCATTAACGTCATCATTGCGAGCAGACAGAATGATGCGTTCAATGAGAAAGTTTGGAGTTATTATACCAGCCACATCCAATCGTGAATAGATTCTAAATACCAATTCATTTAAACTGTGACACCTGTGTATAGTAGATGGAAGTTGCATGACTTCTTGTGGATTGGTCCCAATCTAAAAAGTGAAAGTATAATTAGTCAAAAAATAAAATATTGAATCAAAGGATCATGTCATGAAATTCAAGGTAAAATGAAATATTACCTCCATCAAAAAGTTAGCAAAATTAGCATTTTTGATGTCTGTGTGAGTTAATCACATGTTTAAACCCAGAGTCAAAACATGTATATCTTTCCATAACAAAGACTGTCTCAATGATGCACCTACAATTTGCTCGCGGACTCCTTTCGGTATAACAGACAAAATTTGTTGAAAGTCTCCTCCTAAAACAAAAGTGATACCCCCAAAAAATCTTTTATCATCTCCAATATATTAAAGTGTGCGATCGACTGCCTCCACACAATATCGATGTTGCATAGAAACTTCGTCCCATATTTTCAACTTTGTTTCTCTAAACAACTCGGCATGCATTGATTATTTAGTAAACCCACAAATTGAATTTTCAAGCGTTTCCAAAGGAATATAAAATGTAGAATGTGCAGTACGACCCCCTACCAATAACAATGAAACAATACAAGATGAAGCCATAGTAACAACAACATATTCATGGCTATGCAATTTTGTTGCAATGGTGTTATACAAAAACGTCTTCCCTGTTCTAGCACCTCCGCTCAAAAAAAAGGTAATTCCTTTATTTTCACATAATGACGATGTGATTGCAGTGTAAGTAGCAAGTTGTGCATCATTAAGGGCTTCAATATTAATTTGTGCAACAGTCTGTTGTGTTTCATTTTGGAGTTGTTGGTGCTCAAATAGTAATCGGTTGCCAACTATTGCATTCCAATTTCCAATTGGTTGTGGCATGAGTGAAAAATCAGATAAACTCTTCCTTGACTCGTGGAGCAATTCATTCACCAAATATAAACCANTGGTGTTATACAAAAACGTCTTCCCTGTTCTAGCACCTCCGCTCAAAAAAAAAGTAATTCCTTTATTTTCACATAATGACGATGTGATTGCAGTGTAAGTAGCAAGTTGTGCATCATTAAGGGCTTCAATATTAATTTGTGCAACAGTCTGTTGTGTTTCATTTTGGAGTTGTTGGTGCTCAAATAGTAATCGGTTGCCAACTATTGCATTCCAATTTCCAATTGGTTGTGGCATGAGTGAAAAATCAGATAAACTCTTCCTTGACTCGTGGAGCAATTCATTCACCAAATATAAACCATAATCTTCAATTTGATCATCAGTTGGATTCAAAACATCAAATATAATATGAATTCTGTGTGCTAAATCATCACATATATGCATTGAGAATTGATTCCATAGTGCAAGTGGATGCAATGGAGAGCATTCTGTNTTCTATGACTAAAAACAGATGTCCGTAAATCAAACCCAACGAACTTGACAAATTGTCCTTGAGCTTTATTGATTGTCATAACATAAGTTAATCGGACAGGAAATTGACGTTTTGTCATNTAGCACTTAAGCACTTTGTTCAAGACCAGCAAGAACCATGAGAAGCATAGAAGTGCTTGGGATTGCATAGCAGAGAGCCTAAACTTACAAGGATGTTGAGTTTGCATAGGAGAGAGGCTAAACTTAAAAGGATGTTGAGTTTGCCGTCAAAAACAGAAGAGACAGTTCTCATCAGCTCCTCCCTCTGTGGTCTTGATGATAAGTCACACACTGAACCGGTTACTTTAAATCCCTTGGCTTTCCATTCTTGCAACCTTTCATTGAGCTCTATCTGGGTCCTTGAGCATGTGTGTATAACAGCACCAAACCCAGCTATTTCCTCCACTATGGCATACCTAAAATTCGAAAATAAACCCACCATAATCCACTACATATATAGATAGACTTATAACAAACATATGTGTGTGTGTGAGAGAGAGAGAGAGAGAGTAGGCTGTGTGGTGTGAGAGAGATATAAATTGTCACTCACCCAATACCTTTGGTACCACCGGTGACAAGAGCAGTCATTCCCTTAAGAGACCATCTCTGCTCCCTGCTAAGCTCCTCGGCCGTGCTAGTCTCCTACGTGTTTTTTAGCTCTTCACGTGCCATGTTCTTTTACAGAAACTATTTTTGCTAACCTAAATTCAAAAGTACAAATACACCACAGAAACTCAGAATGATAAGCAGCTCAGTCGGGGCTTGTTCTTGTATAATTTCCATTTGATAACACATAGGCAGATAGATTCGGTGGTGAGCCATTTGTGACTAGTATTTTATGTGAAATTAACGGTTGGGAATGGTCAGAACAATCTAATCTTTCTTCCTCTTTTTTTTTTTTTTTTTGAGAAATATTTCAATCACTCCGCTTCTCGTTTACCATATCTTTAAACACACTTTCTTTATTATCTAGAGCATCATTGACACCCTTTCTAATTTAACTTTAAACATTACTGACACACATTTTAGTTTATATTTAAATATTACTGACACCCCTTACCATTAAATCATGGTTTTTAACAAATTTTTTTTATCTAAAATTTTAAAATTGCCCTTACATAAATTCTAAACAATCTTTCTATATAAAATTTGAGTCAATTAAAATTCATATTATATCTAATTAAATTTTAATTTTTTTACGTATTAAAATTTGAACTCTACTTGAGTTGTTAGTGCCAATTAAAATTCACTCCGAGTTGATTAAAATTTATATATTTTTATTTATTAAAATTCGTGCCAATTAAAATTTAATTTAAGTTGATTAAAATTCATTTTTTATGCATTAAAATTTGAGTCTATTAAAATTTATATTTTTTTATGTATCAAAATTTAGGCCAATTAAAATTCAATGCAAGTTAATTAAAATTTGATTAGAGCCGATTAAAAATGAAAGGGAGCCGATTAAAATTTGCTAACTTTTTTGTGTGTGTGTGTTGTGTGCGTGTCTGAGAAGTAGAGACAGACAAAGAAAGGGAGTAAGAGAGGGGATTAACTGTACAACTAATTGATTAGTGGGGGGTTAGTCGTCGTTGGAGGTGGATGGGTCAGTAATGGATTGTAGATTGTTTGAATTTTGTCAGAGAGAATGTCATCATTAACAATTCACTAAACCTTCTCTTCATTAGTCCCCTAAATGTCCTCGTATCAATATGAACGCACTTTTCCCAATGGAGTTAATGCACAACTACCTAAATTATTCACATAAATAGTCAAATTAACACAATATATATTTCTAGAAATAGTAAAATATTTTGATGCAGTTACATAAGAGTAAAGTTACCAGATTATGTTGGCCCCATCCACAAAAGTTCATTGTATATATTCTATCGTTCTCGTTGGCAAATGTACTCCAATCCTACAAAGATTGAACCTCATTATAAAACTAAAAATTGAAACATTGGAAAGATCATATAATAAGTAGAAATAAACTTGTTTAAACTATACCATTTAATTGTAAGAATCTTATAACAGAACTTCAGGCTAAATAATATTTGTAGTGCAATTTGACCCATCTTCAGGGAGGAGGACACTAATACGATCCGAAGATGTGCATCTGGATAGTGCCACATAAAGGATTTTATGACTAAAAACAGATGTCCGTAAATCAACTCCAACGAACTTGACAAATTGTCCTTGGGCTTTATTGATTGTCATAACATAAGTTAATCGGACAGGAAATTGACGTTTTGTCATTTGAAAATGCAAGTCCAAAGATGTTGGTGTCAATGATATTCTCGGAATGAAAACTAAATTGTCAATTTTTTCTTTATTTAATATTTGAGCTTCGATTACCCATGAGGCACATCTAACAACCATCAATCGCGTGTCATTACAATGTCCATCTTTTAGTGCAATGTTCCGCAACCACATTATTGGGCATCCAACTTTCAACTCCAATTTAAAAGATGGCAACCCTGAAGGATTCAACGAGTTTAAGTACTCATTAGGATATTGATTCCTAATGGTACGATCAAGCTCATTACCTTCAGACATTTTATTTGCAACTAAAAAAGTAATTGTTTCTCCTGAAAAAATATTTAATGCTGCAGCATTTATATCATTAACGTCATCATTGCGAGCAGACAGAATGATGCGTTCAATGAGAAAGTTTGGAGTTATTATACCAGCCACATCCAATCGTGAATAGATTCTAAATACCAATTCATTTAAACTGTGACACCTGTGTATAGTAGATGGAAGTTGCATGACTTCTTGTGGATTGGTCCCAATCTAAAAAGTGAAAGTATAATTAGTCAAAAAATAAAATATTGAATCAAAGGATCATGTCATGAAATTCAAGGTAAAATGAAATATTACCTCCATCAAAAAGTTAGCAAAATTAGCATTTTTGATGTCTGTGTGAGTTAATCACATGTTTAAACCCAGAGTCAAAACATGTATATCTTTCCATAACAAAGACTGTCTCAATGATGCACCTACAATTTGCTCGCGGACTCCTTTCGGTATAACAGACAAAATTTGTTGAAAGTCTCCTCCTAAAACAAAAGTGATACCCCCAAAAAATCTTTTATCATCTCCAATATATTAAAGTGTGCGATCGACTGCCTCCACACAATATCGATGTTGCATAGAAACTTCGTCCCATATTTTCAACTTTGTTTCTCTAAACAACTCGGCATGCATTGATTATTTAGTAAACCCACAAATTGAATTTTCAAGCGTTTCCAAAGGAATATAAAATGTAGAATGTGCAGTACGACCCCCTACCAATAACAATGAAACAATACAAGATGAAGCCATAGTAACAACAACATATTCATGGCTATGCAATTTTGTTGCAATGGTGTTATACAAAAACGTCTTCCCTGTTCTAGCACCTCCGCTCAAAAAAAAAGTAATTCCTTTATTTTCACATAATGACGATGTGATTGCAGTGTAAGTAGCAAGTTGTGCATCATTAAGGGCTTCAATATTAATTTGTGCAACAGTCTGTTGTGTTTCATTTTGGAGTTGTTGGTGCTCAAATAGTAATCGGTTGCCAACTATTGCATTCCAATTTCCAATTGGTTGTGGCATGAGTGAAAAATCAGATAAACTCTTCCTTGACTCGTGGAGCAATTCATTCACCAAATATAAACCATAATCTTCAATTTGATCATCAGTTGGATTCAAAACATCAAATATAATATGAATTCTGTGTGCTAAATCATCACATATATGCATTGAGAATTGATTCCATAGTGCAAGTGGATGCAATGGAGAGCATTCTGTGAGAATAATAGCAAATAGTCTAATTCCTTCTCATAATTGAAGCCTCTTGCAGACATTGTATCCATTCTTCATCATCTTCAAAAAGTCATCTTGCAACACATGTTAACTTGAATGTATAATGCATAACATTATTTACCGTACATAGCCAGTCAAATGAAATTGGTCCTTTGACAATAGTTAAAAGCAAACATAGATAAAATCGCTCGCCTAAATTAGGGCTAACAAATTACACTCTACCAATTGCATAACCCCTTTGTCTTGTAGTCTATTTCTTGATGNTCATGCATAACATTATTTACCGTACATAGCCAGTCAAATGAAATTGGTCATTTGACAATAGTTAAAAGCAAACATAGATACAATCGCTCGCCTAAATTAGGGCTAACAAATTACACTCTACCAATTGCATAACCCCTTTGTCTTGTAGTCTATTTCTTGATGGTCTTATTCCAAATAAATTTTTGTGAAAATTCTTGATAAATTAATGCACGTGCAGATTCATGTGAAGCGTAGCAACTAAAAAAGTCAGTTAAAATTGTATCTTGTTGTGCACCTTTAGAAAGGATTATACCAAAAGATTCAATAGGGTTAAAGACCACACGATGCATCCCAGGTAAATGAAGTGTCAATCGTACAACTAATGGAATCTCTTCATGCAAAGGATTACCAAATAATCGCTAAACAGCTTCCAGAGGTCTAATATATCTTGCATCAAGATATTGTTGGATCTCATTAATTCCTCCAAGCACCATAGTTGCACGATCATGTCCTTTATAAATATACTTGTGAATATATTTCACACATTTGATTCCCGCACAAACTTCAACATTGATATGACAGTTGAACATTCTTGATAGATACGGATTATGTGGTACAACATCTCTATTATCAATTTCTTATCCCCTCACGATATACTTCTGACCAGTATTACGACGACGATAAACAGGATATCCATTGCAGTCCATGTTTATTGATTCCACATATGCTCGAGGGTACCTCTTGGTGCACACTCAATTTTCCATGGTGCTTGTGGATTTTGAGCATCACATGGTCCGTGGATCATGAAACTTATGATTGTTTCAAAAAGTAATGAGTCAGTTTGATAATCCAGAAATTCAGCACTTACTACTTTGTCTACTTGAGCACATGTTTGGCTGTCAAACCAGAACCAACCAAATTTCATCGGTTTTCTTTTCAATGTAATTGTGTTTAAATACTTCATTTGTATAGCCTAAGTGTTCACGTTAAAAGAATATACAAAACTCTTCCAGTATTATTTTCTGAACAAATTATCTCTGCTATTTTTTTCTTTATGGTATCAGAGCCATTGTGAACACTAGGCAACGTTACAGTCACAGCTCCAACATTCTTCCCATCTTATCTTCCGCTCCTTCTCTTAGCTATGACTACCTTATCATTCAATGTTGGCAATTTTATCACTCTCCGACTCACCCCAAACAATTATCCCTTGTGGCGTGAGCAAGCCTTGGCTCTTGTAGTAAGTCAAGAATTTGTTGGGGATCTTACAAATGAAGATCCTGCTCCTAACAAATTTACAGCTCCAAATCAAAACAGCTTGGAAAATGCAGAAAATTCCACTCCTCAGTTAATAGATGTTTTCATAGCATGGCGAAAGTCTGATCATCTACTTCAAGGGTGGATCATTGGAACACTCTCTGAGGAAACTCTTGGACTCGTCGTTGGTCTTGACACAACTCATGCAGTTTGGGAGGCCCTAAAAAATGCATATGCCCAAGAATCACAAGAACATGAGTTTACATTGCGACAACAAGTGACCTATCTTTGAAAAGAAGACCACACAACAATTACCGAACACATTAACAAATTCAAAGGTCCCTGTGACAATTTAGCAGCCATTGGGAAGCCTATTCCAGACCAAGAAAAAGATTTTTGCCTCCTCACTAGTCTTGGTCCTCAATATGAAACCTTTACAACAACTATGTTGAAGCCCCCCATGCCAATGTACTCTGAATTGGTCTCCCAACTCCACAATTTCAATCAGAGGTGTAGTTGGTTCTCTAGTCACACAGATGTCCCAGGCTTTTTATAGACAACAACTGTAACGCTCACAGTCAAACCCTTCAGGCTATCGTGGACCATCACAAAAATTCACCTCCAATGGACGTGGTTTTCAGGCACAACAACAAAGGGACTCGAACCAAGGCTACAACAACTTCTCTTCGGCAAATCCACAACGACGTCCTCCACCACTTGGTGAGCGCCGAATGACACATGCGGAAAGGGACAAATACCAGGAGCAATAATGCCAATATTGTGGGATGATGGGACATATTGCTAAGATATGCTAGTGAGTGCCAAAGAAACCCACTTAACAAGATGAAATTCCATAAGCACTCACGGCTCTTACTTTGGACAATACCATTGCAGACACAAAATGGATAACAGACACCGGGGCTTCCAACCATATGACAGGTAAGTCAGGTATGTTAACAAACATTCGTAAATACTCTGNCTTTGTCTTGTAGTCTATTTCTTGATGGTCTTATTCCAAATAAATTTTTGTGAAAATTCTTGATAAATTAATGCACGTGCAGATTCATGTGAAGCGTAGCAACTAAAAAAGTCAGTTAAAATTGTATCTTGTTGTGCACCTTTAGAAAGGATTATACCAAAAGATTCAATAGGGTTAAAGACCACACGATGCATCCCAGGTAAATGAAGTGTCAATCGTACAACTAATGGAATCTCTTCATGCAAAGGATTACCAAATAATCGCTAAACAGCTTCCAGAGGTCTAATATATCTTGCATCAAGATATTGTTGGATCTCATTAATTCCTCCAAGCACCATAGTTGCACGATCATGTCCTTTATAAATATACTTGTGAATATATTTCACACATTTGATTCCCGCACAAACTTCAACATTGATATGACAGTTGAACATTCTTGATAGATACGGATTATGTGGTACAACATCTCNTTTATGACTAAAAACAGATGTCCGTAAATCAACTCCAACGAACTTGACAAATTGTCCTTGGGCTTTATTGATTGTCATAACATAAGTTAATCGGACAGGAAATTGACGTTTTGTCATTTGAAAATGCAAGTCCAAAGATGTTGGTGTCAATGATATTCTCGGAATGAAAACTAAATTGTCAATTTTTTCTTTATTTAATATTTGAGCTTCGATTACCCATGAGGCACATCTAACAACCATCAATCGCGTGTCATTACAATGTCCATCTTTTAGTGCAATGTTCCGCAACCACATTATTGGGCATCCAACTTTCAACTCCAATTTAAAAGATGGCAACCCTGAAGGATTCAACGAGTTTAAGTACTCATTTNTATCTGGGTCCTTGAGCATGTGTGTATAACAGCACCAAACCCAGCTATTTCCTCCACTATGGCATACCTAAAATTCGAAAATAAACCCACCATAATCCACTACATATATAGATAGACTTATAACAAACATATGTGTGTGTGTGAGAGAGAGAGAGAGAGAGTAGGCTGTGTGGTGTGAGAGAGATATAAATTGTCACTCACCCAATACCTTTGGTACCACCGGTGACAAGAGCAGTCATTCCCTTAAGAGACCATCTCTGCTCCCTGCTAAGCTCCTCGGCCGTGCTAGTCTCCTACGTGTTTTTTAGCTCTTCACGTGCCATGTTCTTTTACAGAAACTATTTTTGCTAACCTAAATTCAAAAGTACAAATACACCACAGAAACTCAGAATGATAAGCAGCTCAGTCGGGGCTTGTTCTTGTATAATTTCCATTTGATAACACATAGGCAGATAGATTCGGTGGTGAGCCATTTGTGACTAGTATTTTATGTGAAATTAACGGTTGGGAATGGTCAGAACAATCTAATCTTTCTTCCTCTCTTTTTTTTTTTTTTTGAGAAATATTTCAATCACTCCGCTTCTCGTTTACCATATCTTTAAACACACTTTCTTTATTATCTAGAGCATCATTGACACCCTTTCTAATTTAACTTTAAACATTACTGACACACATTTTAGTTTATATTTAAATATTACTGACACCCCTTACCATTAAATCATGGTTTTTAACAAATTTTTTTTATCTAAAATTTTAAAATTGCCCTTACATAAATTCTAAACAATCTTTCTATATAAAATTTGAGTCAATTAAAATTCATATTATATCTAATTAAATTTTAATTTTTTTACGTATTAAAATTTGAACTCTACTTGAGTTGTTAGTGCCAATTAAAATTCACTCCGAGTTGATTAAAATTTATATATTTTTATTTATTAAAATTCGTGCCAATTAAAATTTAATTTAAGTTGATTAAAATTCATTTTTTATGCATTAAAATTTGAGTCTATTAAAATTTATATTTTTTTATGTATCAAAATTTAGGCCAATTAAAATTCAATGCAAGTTAATTAAAATTTGATTAGAGCCGATTAAAAATGAAAGGGAGCCGATTAAAATTTGCTAACTTTTTTGTGTGTGTGTGTTGTGTGCGTGTCTGAGAAGTAGAGACAGACAAAGAAAGGGAGTAAGAGAGGGGATTAACTGTACAACTAATTGATTAGTGGGGGGTTAGTCGTCGTTGGAGGTGGATGGGTCAGTAATGGATTGTAGATTGTTTGAATTTTGTCAGAGAGAATGTCATCATTAACAATTCACTAAACCTTCTCTTCATTAGTCCCCTAAATGTCCTCGTATCAATATGAACGCACTTTTCCCAATGGAGTTAATGCACAACTACCTAAATTATTCACATAAATAGTCAAATTAACACAATATATATTTCTAGAAATAGTAAAATATTTTGATGCAGTTACATAAGAGTAAAGTTACCAGATTATGTTGGCCCCATCCACAAAAGTTCATTGTATATATTCTATCGTTCTCGTTGGCAAATGTACTCCAATCCTACAAAGATTGAACCTCATTATAAAACTAAAAATTGAAACATTGGAAAGATCATATAATAAGTAGAAATAAACTTGTTTAAACTATACCATTTAATTGTAAGAATCTTATAACAGAACTTCAGGCTAAATAATATTTGTAGTGCAATTGGACCCATCTTCAGGGAGGAGGACACTAATACGATCCGAAGATGTGCATCTGGATAGTGCCACATAAAGGATTTTATGACTAAAAACAGATGTCCGTAAATCAACTCCAACGAACTTGACAAATTGTCCTTGGGCTTTATTGATTGTCATAACATAAGTTAATCGGACAGGAAATTGACGTTTTGTCATTTGAAAATGCAAGTCCAAAGATGTTGGTGTCAATGATATTCTCGGAATGAAAACTAAATTGTCAATTTTTTCTTTATTTAATATTTGAGCTTCGATTACCCATGAGGCACATCTAACAACCATCAATCGCGTGTCATTACAATGTCCATCTTTTAGTGCAATGTTCCGCAACCACATTATTGGGCATCCAACTTTCAACTCCAATTTAAAAGATGGCAACCCTGAAGGATTCAACGAGTTTAAGTACTCATTTATCATCTCCAATATATTAAAGTGTGCGATCGACTGCCTCCACACAATATCGATGTTGCATAGAAACTTCGTCCCATATTTTCAACTTTGTTTCTCTAAACAACTCGGCATGCATTGATTATTTAGTAAACCCACAAATTGAATTTTCAAGCGTTTCCAAAGGAATATAAAATGTAGAATGTGCAGTACGACCCCCTACCAATAACAATGAAACAATACAAGATGAAGCCATAGTAACAACAACATATTCATGGCTATGCAATTTTGTTGCAATTGTGTTATACAAAAACGTCTTCCCTGTTCTAGCACCTCCGCTCAAAAAAAAGGTAATTCCTTTATTTTCACATAATGACGATGTGATTGCAGTGTAAGTAGCAAGTTGTGCATCATTAAGGGCTTCAATATTAATTTGTGCAACAGTCTGTTGTGTTTCATTTTGGAGTTGTTGGTGCTCAAATAGTAATCGGTTGCCAACTATTGCATTCCAATTTCCAATTGGTTGTGGCATGAGTGAAAAATCAGATAAACTCTTCCTTGACTCGTGGAGCAATTCATTCACCAAATATAAACCATAATCTTCAATTTGATCATCAGTTGGATTCAAAACATCAAATATAATATGAATTCTGTGTGCTAAATCATCACATATATGCATTGAGAATTGATTCCATAGTGCAAGTGGATGCAATGGAGAGCATTCTGTGAGAATAATAGCAAATAGTCTAATTCCTTCTCATAATTGAAGCCTCTTGCAGACATTGTATCCATTCTTCATCATCTTCAAAAAGTCATCTTGCAACACATGTTAACTTGAATGTATAATGCATAACATTATTTACCGTACATAGCCAGTCAAATGAAATTGGTCCTTTGACAATAGTTAAAAGCAAACATAGATAAAATCGCTCGCCTAAATTAGGGCTAACAAATTACACTCTACCAATTGCATAACCCCTTTGTCTTGTAGTCTATTTCTTGATGGTCTTATTCCAAATAAATTTTTGTGAAAATTCTTGATAAATTAATGCACGTGCAGATTCATGTGAAGCGTAGCAACTAAAAAAGTCAGTTAAAATTGTATCTTGTTGTGCACCTTTAGAAAGGATTATACCAAAAGATTCAATAGGGTTAAAGACCACACGATGCATCCCAGGTAAATGAAGTGTCAATCGTACAACTAATGGAATCTCTTCATGCAAAGGATTACCAAATAATCGCTAAACAGCTTCCAGAGGTCTAATATATCTTGCATCAAGATATTGTTGGATCTCATTAATTCCTCCAAGCACCATAGTTGCACGATCATGTCCTTTATAAATATACTTGTGAATATATTTCACACATTTGATTCCCGCACAAACTTCAACATTGATATGACAGTTGAACATTCTTGATAGATACGGATTATGTGGTACAACATCTCTATTATTAATTTCTTATCCCCTCACGATATACTTCTGACCAGTATTACGACGACGATAAACAGGATATCCATTGCAGTCCATGTTTATTGATTCCACATATGCTCGAGGGTACCTCTTGGTGCACACTCAATTTTCCATGGTGCTTGTGGATTTTGAGCATCACATGGTCCGTGGATCATGAAACTTATGATTGTTTCAAAAAGTAATGAGTCAGTTTGATAATCCAGAAATTCAGCACTTACTACTTTGTCTACTTGAGCACATGTTTGGCTGTCAAACCAGAACCAACCAAATTTCATCGGTTTTCTTTTCAATGTAATTGTGTTTAAATACTTCATTTGTATAGCCTAAGTGTTCACGTTAAAAGAATATACAAAACTCTTCCAGTATTATTTTCTGAACAAATTCTCTCTGCTATTTTTTTCTTTATGGTATCAGAGCCATTGTGAACACTAGGCAACGTTACAGTCACAGCTCCAACATTCTTCCCATCTTATCTTCCGCTCCTTCTCTTAGCTATGACTACCTTATCATTCAATGTTGGCAATTTTATCACTCTCCGACTCACCCCAAACAATTATCCCTTGTGGCGTGAGCAAGCCTTGGCTCTTGTAGTAAGTCAAGAATTTGTTGGGGATCTTACAAATGAAGATCCTGTTCCTAACAAATTTACAGCTCCAAATCAAAACAGCTTGGAAAATGCAGAAAATTCCACTCCTCAGTTAATAGATGTTTTCATAGCATGGCGAAAGTCTGATCATCTACTTCAAGGGTGGATCATTGGAACACTCTCTGAGGAAACTCTTGGACTCGTCGTTGGTCTTGACACAACTCATGCAGTTTGGGAGGCCCTAAAAAATGCATATGCCCAAGAATCACAAGAACATGAGTTTACATTGCGACAACAAGTGACCTATCTTTGAAAAGAAGACCACACAACAATTACCGAACACATTAACAAATTCAAAGGTCCCTGTGACAATTTAGCAGCCATTGGGAAGCCTATTCCAGACCAAGAAAAAGATTTTTGCCTCCTCACTAGTCTTGGTCCTCAATATGAAACCTTTACAACAACTATGTTGAAGCCCCCCATGCCAATGTACTCTGAATTGGTCTCCCAACTCCACAATTTCAATCAGAGGTGTAGTTGGTTCTCTAGTCACACAGAT
The DNA here is from genome assembly GCA_963454935.2 of Ilex paraguariensis. Classification (NCBI taxonomy): domain Eukaryota; kingdom Viridiplantae; phylum Streptophyta; class Magnoliopsida; order Aquifoliales; family Aquifoliaceae; genus Ilex; species Ilex paraguariensis. The sequence continues at coordinate 144,894 of CAUOFW020009202.1, read as the reverse complement.
GTCCCAGGCTTTTTATAGACAACAACTGTAACGCTCACAGTCAAACCCTTCAGGCTATCGTGGACCATCACAAAAATTCACCTCCAATGGACGTGGTTTTCAGGCACAACAACAAAGGGACTCGAACCAAGGCTACAACAACTTCTCTTCGGCAAATCCACAACGACGTCCTCCACCACTTGGTGAGCGCCGAATGACACATGCGGAAAGGGACAAATACCAGGAGCAATAATGCCAATATTGTGGGATGATGGGACATATTGCTAAGATATGCTAGTGAGTGCCAAAGAAACCCACTTAACAAGATGAAATTCCATAAGCACTCACGGCTCTTACTTTGGACAATACCATTGCAGACACAAAATGGATAACAGACACCGGGGCTTCCAACCATATGACAGGTAAGTCAGGTATGTTAACAAACATTCGTAAATACTCTGGTGCTGACTCTGTGCTAATTGGAGATGGGTCTTCCATGCCCATTCTTGTAATTGGTGATTCTTGTATAAACCAAAAAATGCTACCTTACCTCTCAATAATGTTCTGTTGGTTCTGAACTTAACGAAAAACTTACTTTCTGTAAGCCAGATAACGACACAATTTCCTGTTTATTGTGAATTTTCTAATGTTGATTTCTGTGTTAAGGAACGGGAAATAGGACAAGCAATGATAACAGGGACACGCAAGGGTGATCTCTATGTCCTACCCACTTCTCCAGAATTGTATTTCTCCCATAGGTTTAGATCAAGCACTGCAAAGGTTTGCCATCAATGCCTAGGCCATCCTCAATCTTCAGTTTTACATATGCTTAAAAATAAGGGACTCATTGATGTCATAGGGACAACAAAATCTCAAAATCTTTGTGATAGTTGTCAACTAGGAAAGCTTAATCGTTTACCTTTCTCTTGTTCAGAACATTCAATTACTAGTATTTTTGAAAAAATTCATTGTGATTTGTGGGGACCTGCCCCTGTTTTGTCTATTGAAAAATTCAAATATTATGCTTGTTTGGTTGATGATTTTTCCAAATATACATGGATTATTCCCTTACGCAATAAATTTGATTTTTTTGATGCATATCTAGCTTTTGAGAAATATGTTGCCAGACAGTTTAATAAGCAAATCAAAATCTTTCATTCAGACGGAGGTGGTGAGTTCATCAATTCCAAACTATCAACTCACTTTCTTTCTACAGGTATTGTTCATCAGGTATCCTCTCCGTATACCCTTGAGCAAATTGGTGTGGTTGAGAGACGCCATAGAACTATAAGAGAATTAGGGATGACTAAGTTATTTCACTGTGGCGCGCCTTTATTTTTATGGATAGAAGCTTTCCCCACGACTGTATATCTTATGAATCGCCTACCGTTGTCTGCTCTTAACTTTCAAACTCCTTACTTTGCACTTCATGGAACACATCCAATTTATTCCTCACTCCGAGCTTTCGATTCTAAGTGTTTTCTCTACACTTGGGACACACGAAAAATAAAATTTGATTCGAAAACATTACTGTGCATTTTTGTAGGTACAGTGAAAAACACAAGGCTTATAAATGCTTTCATCATTCAAGCAAAATTTTTTTTATTTCCCGTCATGTTGTATTTGATGAGTTAACTTTTCCATATAAGCCTATTAACACGTCTTGCATAACAGCAAATCAACCACATGTAATAAGCATTTTGACTCTTGGTTACCACATGCTAACACTTCTTCGTCTGCAGGTATACTTATGGACTCTTCCTCACCTCCATGTCTAAGTCCACTGCTGCCCATTGCTACACATACTCCAGAGACACATGTCCACAATTCAAGTCCCATTGAGTTATCACATGCATCCCGCCCCATTATCGAGTCACATACCAATGAAGGAAATAATGAGTTACCTGAGTCCCCAAACAACACTGGTTCACCTGAAACATTTCCACCACAAGAGCCTCACATGTCTGACAAGCAACATATCACAGCTCAATTGAGAGTGATTGAAACACTCGAATCATTTCACCAAATTCCTATTCCTTCAGCACCATGGATCACCCGATGGTCACTCGGTCCAAACTATGGGTGGTAAAACCGAATCCTAAGTATGCCTTAAACACCATCACATCCTCTACTATACCTCGTGAACCTCACAACGTCAAAATTGCCTTAGCACATCCTGGTTGGAAAACAACCATGGATGAAGAGCTAGTTGCACTGCATAAAAATGAGACTTGGACACTTGTTCCACGCACGCCAAACATGCATGTCATTGGTTCTAAATGGGTGTTTAAATCAAAACTTAAACCCGACGACTCTTTAGATCGTCTCAAAGCACGTTTAGTTGCAAAAGGGTATCATCAAATTGATGGAGTGGACTACATTGAAACTTTTTCTCCAGTTATCAAACCAGGGACAATATGCATGATAATCACCATAGCTCTTGTTCAGAAGTGGTCTATTCGTCAATTGGATGTGAAAAATGCGTTTTTGCATGGTTTAGTTTCTGAAGATCTTTACATTCAACAACCACTAGGAATGATAGATCCTCAGCATCCGACACATGTTTGCAAACTACAAAGAGCGCTTTATGCCTAAAACAAGCATCACGTGCTTGGTTTGATCGATTTAGTGCATTTCTTCTTAAATATGGTTTCTTTTGTAGTCTAGCTGACCCTTCATTGTTTGTTTTTCATTCGGATTTTGGCTCATTAATTTTACTTCTTTATGTAGATGACATGTTGTTCACTGGATCAACTCCAACACTTGTTTCAGATTTTATTTCAACTCCAACACTTGTTTCAGATTTTATTTAGTTAGAAAGCAGTGAGTTTGCAATGAAAGATTTGGGGCCTATTCATCACTTTCTTGGGATGGAAATCACGCCAACAACAAGTGGTCTTCATCTATCCCAGTCACACTATGCACTGACCATACTCGAACGCTCCAATATGGTTGATTGTAAGCCAATGAATACACCTCTTGAAGCTAAAATGAAAGCATCTTCCAATGATATTCTTTTGGAAGATTCGAGTTACTATCGAGGACTTGTTGGATCTCTACAGTACCTTACACTCACTTGCCCTGATCTTTCGTATAGCGTTAATTATGCATCTCAATTCATGCATGCTCCCACAATGACACATTTAAAAATGGTTCGACGTATTTTACGATATGTCAAAGGAACAATTGAAATGAGATTACATTTTTCTTCACACAATACACTTGATCTATTTGCTTTCTCAGATGGACATTGGGCAAGGTGCACTACAACGAGGTGCTCAATTATTGGCTATTGTACATTCCTTGGACAAAATCTTATCTCTTGGTGTGCAAAAAAACAACATACAATTTTCCAATCAAGCACATAAGCAGAATACCGCACAATGGCAAACACAGCAGCTGAACTCACATGGATGTCCTTCATTCTCAAAGATCTTCGCATTACAATGTCATCTCCTCCCATGCTTTATTGCGACAAGCTCAGTGCTCTTTATATGACAGTAAATCCTATATTCCATGCACGAAGCAAACATATCGAGTTGGATTATCATTTTGTGCGCGAACGCGTTGCACGTGGACTGCTTGTCACTCAACATATTTCCTCTGATAATCAAGTTGCTGACCTCTTCACAAAACCAATGTCAAAAGCAACTCTCCATTATTTTCGCAACAAACTTTGTCTCCAGCCTCGACAAAGTTTGCGGGAGGGTATTAGCAACATATCACAGCTCAGCAAAAAAAAGGTGAAGACTCTCACAATCTAGCCTCAATCAGTGAAGAGCCTTCAAAAAAGGAAAATCAGCTTGATGATCCAACAAACTCCAACTGATGAGGGATTCTCTGTTATCAAGGACCCTCTGTTATCAAGCAAGATGTTCAACATAACAAATGGAGATCATTTTGGCTGTCAAACCAGAATCAATCAAGGATCCTTTGTTATCGAGCAAGCTGGATCCTCTGTTATCAAGTAAGCTGTCCAACGTAACAAATGGAGATCATTTTGGCTGTCAAACCAGAACCAACCAGATTTCATGGGATTTCTTTTCAATGTAATTGTGTTTAAAGACTTCATTTGTATAGCCTAAGTGTTCACGTTAAAAGAATATACAAAACTCTTCCAGTATTATTTTATGAACAAATTCTCTCTGTTATTTTTTTCTTTATGGGGTAGTTCAATAGGCGAAGTCATCGATTGAAGGCGGGATTGTTTATTTGATTCTCGTCCTAGGCATGCTAGGCGACGACGACTCAATGGTAAAGAGGGGAAAAATCTAGGCTGAACGGGGGCGCATTATCTTGATCTCTCTCGTTCTTGATGTGCACGTTGTCCCAATTGACGTTTGGAGCACACATTTTCTTTCCCGACATAACGCATTTCTAGCTCAAGACTTGGACATTGTGTCAAATTTGCTTTTGATATAACATTATTGTTTTGTGCCTAAAACAAAAATAATTAGAAACTAATTATTAAACGTATCTCTTATTGCAGTGATACCTTTGACAATATTAACCTGTGTTTATAGATAATTAATGCAAGCTACTGTAAACCATTTGAACACTAATATGTTATAAATTTGTTGCTTAAACGTATATCTTCTCTTAATATGTTTAAATCCATAATTATTTACCAAATATCCTTTATAACTTCATAATTATAATAAGATAAACTACTTTGTACAATCAAAAAATAAAATAATTGATTTTAATTTATAATCATATGATATGCACTCACGATGATTTATTATTGAACCACATTGTGCAACAAAAAATCAAAAAAAATGAGAAAAAATTGGTAAAATACAACATCATTCCCAAAGCTGATACATACAGGTTGTTATCTTTAAAACAATTTTGCCAAAACTTTCTTTGAAAACTGATCCAATTGGCAATATTAAACTTGTGTGTACAACTCATAATGTTTGTAGGTGCCTACATTAAGGATGTTGACCCTCGTAGTTTCAATATTGTTGTCATTTGGATCCAACGTTATATACAATCTATCATCAGGATCAAACACACACAAAAGCTCCAAAAAATGGAGTAAACATCTTTATTTTTTCTCTATTTTTTTCTATTTTGAAGCTAACCAAATAAAAAAAAAATCATAAATATCTTTATACACATAAAACCATAGGAAAAAAATATGATGAAAAGTTATACCAGTTGACAAACTGTACTTTTTGTCCCTTTGTTAGAAGAGGTAGCTTTTTCTTTTCCCTTATATCTGACATTCGTCAATGAATTTGACATTTTTTCCTCCTTTAATTAAAAAAAATAATACATATAATGAAAGAAAATGCTAGAAAAAAAATTGGGTTTGTCATGTAAGTGGAGTAAACAAAACTATAACAGTCGAAAACACCCAAACTATAACATTCAAACTATAATATTAAAGCTATTCCAAAACTTATCAATCTTATTCAAAAAAAACACTAAAACTAACAGCCAATGTTAGAGTGCAAAATTGATATAAAATTGTTTATGGAGCAATCTAAAACTTGTTTTACAAACTTTTAGTTTTGAAAAATAAAAAATTGACTAAAAAAATTGAGTGTTATCTCTCTCCCTCATCATTTAGTGATGCATTCGTATACCAAAATAGATTAAAAACTTCAGATGAAAAAAATTCTATAGTGGACCAATGAGAATTCTCTCTCTCACACAAAAACATGAAATCGTAATTTAATGAGAATTTACATTAGACATGTGCTCTAAGTTTCAATTCTTCTTAGAGGTGACCAAAGAAAAGGTTATGCATAGATCTTTAACATAATAGATGGTTGATAAATTTTGTCTTAGTTAGTCATTGTGTCAGATTTATTCTCAATGGATCAAATGAAAATGATATATGTATGTATGAGGAATTTCAAGTCTTTAGAAAAGCAATATAGGATTTGTTTGATGCAAATATAGTTGTTAAAATACAACAACATTCCCAAAGCTGATACACACAGGTAGTTATCTTTAAACCAATTTTGACAAAGCTTCATTTTGGAAACTGATCCAATTGGCAATACTAAATTGTGTACAACTCATAATATTTGTAGGTGTCGTGTAAATGGAGTAAACATCATTAAGGACCCAAAATTGACATAAAAGCTTCATTATTTGCACTAATTTGAAGCTAACAAAATTTTTAAAAAAAATCATAAACATTTTTATGCACATAAAACCATAGAGAAAAAATAGGATGAAAACTCATACCAGTTGACAAACTATAACTTTTTCTTTCCCTTTAGATTTGACATTCGTCGATGGATTTGACATTTTTTCCTCCTTTAATAAAAAAAAAGTGCATATAATGTAAGAAAATGCTAATAAAAAAAATTGACACGAAAGTTTCATTATTTGACACTAATATGAAGCTAACAAAACTATAATAGTCGAAACCAATTTAGCATTCGAAAACACCCAATCTATAACAGTCAAACTATAACATTAAAGCTATAACAAAACTTATCAAACCTATTCAGAAAAACACTAAAATTAACAACCACTAAAATTGTTTTACAAACTTTTGGTTTTGAAAAATAAATAATTGACTAAAAAATTGAGTGTTATCCCTCTCTCCCTCATCATTTAGTGTTGCATTCATATACCAAAATAGATTAAAAACTTCACTTAAACAAATTCTATAGTGGACCAAAATCAAGTGAAAGGAATTATGAAAGAACCCACTGGTAGAGAGCCCCAAATGTGATTTAATGAGAATTCTCTCTTACACACACATGAAATCTTAAATTTATGAGAATTTATATTAGATATGTGCTCTAAGTTTCAATTCTTATTAGGGGTGACCAAAGAAAAGGTTATGCATAGATCTTTATGAGGCATCTTTTATAAGCTATTGCCACTTCAAAATTTATCAAACTTATTTGAAAAAATATAACATTAAAAAAACCCAAATTAACACCAAAACTATAACATTCGAACCAATTGAACATTCGAAAAACCCAAACTATAACATTCAAACAAATTGAAAATTCAAAACAATTTAACATTCAATTTGTTAAATTTATTTGAAAAAAAAAACACTCAAGCAAACACCCAAATGAACACAATTAACACTAAAACTATAACATTCAAACCAATTGAACATTCGAAAAACCCAAACTATAACATTCAAAACAATTTAACATTAAATTTGTTAAATTTATTTGAAAAAAAAAACACTCAAATTAAAACCAAAATCATCAAATCAATTTATGTGTGTGTGTGTGCGCGCGCGATGTGTTTGTTGGTGTGTTGTATGGTGTGTGCGCGATATGTGTGTGGTGTGTGTGCTGTTGTTGGAGTTTCATGTAATTTTTCAAAATTCTAGTAATGCCAAGTCAAGTTTTTATCTTTCCTTTCTATTTAATGATGAAACATTGAGTTCAAAATTATAGCAACATTCAAACTGAGACTTCCCATTGCGAGAATATCAATCTTTGAGAGAGAGAGAGAGAGACCAATATAGAAATTACCAATGATCGAGTTGGAGCACGCCAAAATTTAATTCAAATTTGTTGTCCACCTGTTGTTATCCCCCTACTCGACCCACCCTTGAAAATCTTACTTAGCCATTTCATGAACCGAGATTTCTTCTCTGCGTGCAAAGCAAAAAAAGGCCCTGCTTAAATCGAAAACTACCAATTAAGAACCCAATAATGCAATAATAATCAGTTTATTATTGAAACAATCAGTACATAATCAGATTGGTGTTGAACTTTACCATAAATGCAAGGCGGAGAGAAGTGGTGTGTGTGCGCGATATGTTGAAAAAACCCAAAATTTCAAACCAAAATGAAGGTTGTGTGTGTGTGTGTGTGTGTGTGTGCTGGTGTGTGTGGGTTTGACTGTGTGTGTCATGAGAGAAAGAGTGAGAGAGGGGTGTACCTGGCAAGAGAGGAGATCTTTGAGAGAGATGGACGCCTGGGTCAGCTAGGTTTTGATTTCTCAGTGAGATGGACGCTTGGCTCAGCTTCTCTTGTGGACTGGAATTACTCGGCATGGTAAAGGAGGAGTTCTGAGAGAGAGAGAAAGCGATAGAGAGATGCGCCAGCTGGGTTTTGCTTGGGATGGCTCAGCTGGGTGGCGTGTGTGAGTTGTTAAAGTGGGCGAGAGGATGAATTTGGCTGGACATATTATGGGCCCGGGCCATTGGATATATTTAGATGAGTTTAAATGAAATCTGAACTATTTATTTAAATTTTATTTAAATCTTAGCCGTTGTTCTGNGGGCCAGCTGGGTTTTGCTTGGGATGGCTCAGCTGGGTGGCGTGTGTGAGTTGTTAAAGTGAGCGGGAGGATGAATTTGGCTGGACAGATTATGGGCCCGGGCCATTGGATATATTTAGATGAGTTTAAATGAAATCTGAACTATTTATTTAAATTTTATTTAAATCTTAGCCGTTGTTCTGCTTTTCTATTTTGAGGGGTTGATTTTAATTGAAAAATTTTGAATTTTCCTCTATCTTATTAGTATAGATAATCATATACTAAATTATGATTTTAAGAAAAAAATTAGATTTTTATTTTCAATTTTATTTCAATAAATGATACAATAAAATATGAATTTTGGTTATAAAATTTAAAATATTTGATAATTTATCTTTGATTGGAGTATTTTTTGTTTAAGTATAACTTTTTAAACTTAAAGAGTCTAAATATTATATGTCTACAAACTTTAAGAGTTCTAGGTGTAATTTACTAATGAATATAATAACGGATATTGACGGTAAGCAGGGGCGGAGCCAGGAATTTTACTTAGGGTGGACACTTTAATTCGGAGAACTCAGAAAACCAGAGATAGAGCACCCCTTGGGGAGATCGTAGCAGAACCGACCTGGAAACAGCTAAATGACTGCAAAATGGAGCCCAATGCATGAAACTCTCAACCAACCAAGATTCTCTCCTAAAATCAATGAGAATCCCATAAATAATTGGTAAAGATCTCGGCTGAAATCCCACAGAATGGGGAGCAGCCTTATAAATACTATGTAACGCCTCATCGAAAGAGAGAACCCTAGAAAGAAACCTTAATTAGATCATGCATGATACTGTAATACATTCGAGTAATCAATAGAGAAGAAAAGGAGAAAGAGCCTCCATTAGAGAGTGGATTAGCCGAGCTCCAGAGCCGGTGAACCACTATANGACATCTTTTATAAGCTATTGCCACTTCAAAATTTATCAAACTTATTTGAAAAAATATAACATTAAAAACACCCAAATTAACACCAAAACTATAACATTCGAACCAATTGAACATTCGAAAAACCCNTTCCATTGTGCAAATTCTCCTACCCTCTAAGAAATACTTCATCTCTTTTATTATGAAGTTGATAGCCTATATTCACCTTTAATCCCACGCACTCTGTTCACCCACGTTAGTTTGCACCATCAAATATCTATGATAGAGGCAAAATATAATTGATATAAAAAAATATTAAGCCGAAATTAATACAAAAAAATTCAGTTCAAGAATAAAAAAAAAAAGTAAGAATCAACACTAAATTATTGTGAAATAATAAATTCAATTTTTATTTAGCCGAAACAAAATCTTAACAAAAAGACAAAATAATTTTTTTAGTACATTTTAACCTAATTATATATTTCAATAAAATATAAAATTTTTTTTATGTGAATTAAATGTAAATTAATTTTTGTATTTTATTAGGTTATAGACTACTATTACTTAAAAAAATGGTAAATGAAAATGAAAAATTATTCTTAAAAAGTAACGAACATTATGTTAGATAAAGAGAAATATTGTATTTTCTTCAATATACAAATAAAACATTAACTCAATCCAAAACTAACATATTTATTTTAGAGGGTTAGTGGTCCACTAATTTATTAAAAAAACAAAAAAAGACTAGAACCATTATTAAAATTTCCAAAAATTTAGAGGGTAAATATAATGTATAAAATAATTTTATAGGTTGGTGCAAGGAACCACCAAAAAACTCAAAGAACTGAGCTTCTCGTGTGTTAAATTTTTCTCTGTTTCTTCTCTTTTTCTTGTGGTTGGGCAGTGGACAGCTGGAAGTGAGTGATACAGAGAGAAAAAAAAAAAGATAAGATAAGTTTTAGTCAAGTGAGCCAAAAGTTTTGTTTTTTAATGATGGTAGGCCAAAAGTTTTGTTTTTAATGTTGAGCCAAAAATTTTATTTTTAATATTGGGATAAAAGTTTTGTTTTTTAATAGGTTTGGGTGGATTGTGATAGGTCAAATATTTGATTTTTTAATAAGTTTGAATAAATAATGGTGAGTTCAATTTTTTTTGTTTTAAATGGACTTAATTGTTTAATTATTTTGAGTAAATAATGTGGGTCTAATTTAAATGAGGGGCACACATAATATATATGTATAAATATATAATACATATATCTAACTAATAAAAAAAAATTAATTTGAGGGGGGACACGTGCCCACCCTGGCCCCTATCTCCCTCCGTCCATGACGGTAGGGGTCTAAGTGTTACATGCGTACAAACTTCAGAAAGTTTGTGTGTAATATTTTAACTATTAGGGGGTCTGAATGATTAAGTAACACATTTTAGGGAATCTAGGTGTAATTCTCCCTTATTTATTAATCTTTTTTCTTTTTAACCAACAAGAAAAGTATGATAAGATATGAATTTCAATAGATTTCACTGTGATTGCTTCCCAATTGAAAAATAAAAATGTACCATGAGATTATAAATATCATGCATCACATTGAACACCGTTAGTTACTATCATAGAAAAGTATAAATCTTAGTTTCTACATAGCATATTTTTTTATGTAAGCACATGCGTACTTCATTAGACTTACAAGAATGGGACAATTCCGAACCAAGAAAAAAACACAAATTTTTAATTGAAAAAAGGAGCACCACTTAGAAAAAGTTCTTAGAAATAGCCAAAAAGTCAAACAAAAAAATAAAATTAAAACAGCGTTATAGAATGGTACATAAAATTTTCTTGTTGGAAATAGATGTGCAGACTGGGGTGGGGTGTGAACGTAAAACTCAACAATTGGTAATTCAGAGGTCTCAAATTCAATCTCTTCACATATCTTTTAAGGGTTAGCCACCCTTGGACATGTTCTAACTTAGTTTAAGTCACGGTGGCTAACCATTAAGCTTGAAAAAGTAGTTGACACAAAACAAAATACCATGTAGCAAAAAAAAAAAAAAACGTAACTGATGATGCACAAAAGTGGATTTATGCATAATCAACAGTTGAGTAATTAATATGGGTAATAAATGTAGTAAATATAAAGTTGAGATCAACACAAGCAACACACAGATATAAAGTGGTTCGGTCAAGGTGACCTATTCCACTTTAAAGGCGGGAATGGTGGCTGAAGGACTTTATTGATAAAGTACTTGAGGGGAGAGCACAAGTAAGCTCTAGGTGTGGTGAGGTAGCTATGAGAGACATAGTTGTGTCTGGGATGTAGAGATGTGTCCCTCATTTATAGAGGACTTACAATTTATAGGCACAAAGCCTTAGTTGACGCGGTGGCGTGGAGGAATAGGTGACTAGTCCTTCGAGTATGATAGCTACAGTTAAGGATAAGTATAATTAAAGATAGTTTTGATCTTCGAATGGTAGTTATCTCGGTGTTTACTCCCCACGTACGCTGATCTTCCTGAACTCCTTGAACTTTAGATTGGACAGAATCCATAAGTTGGGCTTGACCTGATTTGGGCTTACTCCATGGATTAGGTCTGACCTACTTGGATTTGGCCTCATCATTTGCCCCATATGCCCCAAGCCCCAATTATGAGGAAGGGAGTTGAGGGCATGAGTTAGCCTCTGGATAAATAAGAGTTCCTTGTTTCCTACGGGAGCCCCCTCGTTTCTCCTATTCCACTGCTGGACACTCACTGTGTTGTCACCAGATTGGAGAGGATTCCATGTCAAAAAACCCCCTTTTCCCCATTTAGGGCATTTCTCACAAGGTTTTACGAGGTCACATAAATAGACCCCGGAACCACCCATGTTCCTTAGTTTCCCATTGTATTTCAAGTTGGACTACACATTCTTTTTCACTCCTTAAATCATAGAGGGTTTCCCAAAGGAGATGGAGATGGAGATGGGGATTGGAGAGAGTGGATCACCGCCGAAACCAGGCTCCACTAATGTTTTAACAAGGTCTAGCGGAGACTCATACCCATCCATGGTGACACCCATGATCGGAGGTAAGGACTAGCTTCATATGGACAGCTCCGGAGGGGATGCCATGCTTCAACTCAATAGGCCGCTGGACAGAAGAGAGATGGGTGACGTTTTTTTCATAGGCGATGCCGGGTGCGTGCCAGTGGGCGGTGCTAGAAAGGGAGGTGAAGGCGACTCCAGCCAGGCACAAGGGAAGGGTGAGCGTAGGTCAGACGACGGAACACAAGGCATGGGCGATCTGGGCGTTGGTGCTGGATAGCTGGATGTAGTCATCGATGGAAAAGGGACCACTCACAAACAGCTAAGTGGTGCCAAAGGTGGAGGGGCCAACTACCCAGGCGACACCACAGACAAAGAATTCCTAGGTGTTGGCTCTGGTGGAAGGAGATTGAATGGCGATGGCATGGTGGGAAGCAAAGGTACAGACAGCTCTTTTGGCTTGCTAGGCGATGTTAACAGAGGATAGGAGACAGTCAGTGCTGACTTTGGCTGTGTGGGCGACGCCAAGCAAGGCACAAGAACTAACCACATAGGTGATGCCATGCCAAGCCTGGGCGACGCCTGCTTGGGCGCTGTGAGGGAGAATGGCTCTACGGCCAGGGAAGCCCAGCAGGACGGGAGCACCAGACCTTACAATCTTCTAGGCGGCGCCATCCTTAGTGGTGAGCAACGTTTTGGCATGCTAAGGTAATTTTTTTTGAATCTGGGTATTTTTTTCAAGATCTACGACAATCAAACTGCCTAATTTTCCCAAAAAATGCTTCTTTCTCTATGAATTTGAGTTTTAAACACACATTAGTGGAAAATTAAAATTTTCTTGTATCTCCTTTTTGTATTCTTGACTACGTGAGGACTTAGCTCACCTTGCTTTGACGAAATCCTCAACGTGAGGTAAACCAAGGAGACCAGAGGGAGACCGATGGCGGTGGGAAGTTAGGCTTTGGCAGGCAGTAGTCAGGTGTCCATGGGCGACAAGTTGGCATTTTGGTATTTGCCAGAAAGGGAGACTATGATGGATTTCAGCTAGGCAGAAGGCAAACCCGCTTTCTTTAATCATGTTTTCTCCTTAATGTTTCTCGATGCTGGTTCTTTATATTGACCTTGTCTCTAATTACAAGCACCCCTATTGATAGAACGATGGTGAAGGCTCTCTATGCTTTTAGGGTAGCGTCCTCTCCTCCCTCTTAGAGGGTGAAGACCAATGTCCCCAGTGTGTCTCGGCATTTAGAGAGCCATGCTATATCCCAAGAGGCTAGATTAGAGGGTGCCCTACTTTTTCTCAGTACACGGCTCTTTCAAGTGTTAGGGTGAGTCCGACCATTACTTCAGGAGTTAAGACTCCTGTGTTCCCTTTCGTCAGGACTGGAGCTCCACGTTGTTGTCCAGCTTCTAGCAGTGGTTTAGTGTCCATACTGCAGGAAGTGAATCTGGATAAGGAGCATCTTTGGGAGTTTGTGACTGCCCTGGATATTAGAGAGGTTGACTCTCGAGGTCCAAAAGGCATTATCAATACTGCGATGGAGGGGTTTTCCATGGTTTGCCTTTTTACTCAACTTTGATTTTGTACCCCACCTCTTTTCCTTCATGTTCTACTTTTTGAATGCTTGTAGGTGGCTGCTGTTTTTTTCTACCTTTTTTCAAGGATGATCAAGCTTGGAGAGACATCTAGGGATCTGGCAAAAGAGAGGCAGGCTTAGAGAGACTGCTAAGGAGTAGTTGAGGCTAGCTTATGAGAGAATCGCAACTCTTGAGGCCGAGCTTTTTGGCGTCCCGTAAAAGGGTTGTGAAGTTACAGGTTGATAAGGAGACTGTCTGCGCGAGAGTAGAGTCAGAGCTGTGAAGGTCCTGTGAGAGGGCCGCAGGAGTTGAGGTCGAGCTACGTATTACTCAGGAGAGGGTTGTCGTGGCAGAGGCTGATAAGGCGACTATGTGGGCGAGAACAAAGTCAGAGCTACGAGCATCCTGTAAAAGGGCTATATGAGCTAAGGCCGAGCAACATATAGCTTGGGAGAGGGCTGTTATGGTAGAGGCTCATTCCATTGAAATGGAGGTGAGGAGGGATGTAGTTGAGAGGGCTGTTGCAGACACCTTTATTGATGGTTATGAAGAGTTTAGGGAAAGGCCTCAGTAGCTTTCCTTGTTATTAATTTCTCTGACTTCATCTCATATGAGNCTGTAAAAGGGTTGTGAAGTTACAGGTTGATAAGGAGACTGTCTGCGCAAGAGTAGAGTCAGAGCTGTGAAGGTCCTGTGAGAGGGCCGCAGGAGTTGAGGTCGAGCTACGTATTGCTCAGGAGAGGGTTGTCGTGGCAGAGGCTGATAAGGCGACTATGTGGGCGAGAACAAAGTCAGAGCTACGAGCATCCTGTAAAAGGGCTATATGAGCTAAGGCCGAGCAACATATAGCTTGGGAGAGGGCTGTTATGGTAGAGGCTCATTCCATTGAAATGGAGGTGAGGAGGGATGTAGTTGAGAGGGCTGTTGCAGACACCTTTATTGATGGTTATGAAGAGTTTAGGGAAAGGCCTCAGTAGCTTTCCTTGTTATTAATTTCTCTGACTTCATCTCATATGAGGTTCCAATGACAGATGGTGACGAGGGAGCCTTGATGATAGTGGCTCGGAGAGCAGTGATTGATGTCGAGAATATGCTGACTTTTGCCTTTTGTTTCCCTTTTTTTTGTTAGGTCAAGTTCTAGTTGTTTACAAGATTTATGGAATTAAAGAAAGACAATTTTGGACACAATAATCTTTGCAAAGTTATATTTCATAGTTAAAATAATAGATAACAAAATAAATCAAGTGAAATGACAAATGACAAATAAAATAAGANACTAAAGAAAGACAATTTTGGACACAATAATCTTTGCAAAGTTATATTTCATAGTTAAATAATAGATAACAAAATAAATCAAGTGAAATGACAAATGACAAATAAAATAAGAGCCACCAGCTTATACCCTAATAGTATATCTTCAGGTGTTCGACATCCCATGGATGGGCCAAGGCTTTCTCGTTTCCAATGTGCTATCATCCCTAGGGTCGAAACACTTCCAATTACAGGGCCTCTTGGGGTTTCTTGGTCTGGTAAGGCGTACTAACACTCCGTTTGTGGCAGATGTTGTCAACTACTCTTTACCCTCAAAGTTCAAGATGCCTGCCATTGAGATCTTTGATAGCACCAAGGACCGCCTTGATCATCTCAACATATACAAATCTCTCATGCAACTCCATAATGTGCCTCATGAGATCATGTACAGAACCTTCCCTTCCACCCTTAAGGGATCTGCATGACAGTGGTTTGCGAAGCTCAAGCCTTCTTCCATCCACTCCTTTGCGGAGTTAAGCAAGTTTTTCGTCTCCCACTTCATTAGGGGGCGTTGATACCAGAAGCCAGTTACCCATATGTTCACCATTAAGCAGGATCGAGATAAAAATCTAAGGAGTTACCTCACTTGTTTTAGTGAGGAGGCTCTGTAGATCGAGGAGTCGACAAGGTGACCATGACCGCCTTTATTACGGGTCTACACCCCTCCAGTTTCATGTTCTCTGTCTTAAAGAAGCCACCATCCAGCATGTCTGCGCTGTTGTCAAGGGCACAAAAGTACATGAATGCCGAGGATGTCACCAAAGCTAGACGAGGTTAATCCTCCCACAGGAGCGAGAAGAGAAAAGATACCCGCGAAAGCAGGAGAGAAGCAGAGAACAAGAAGAATAGGACAGAGAGAGTCTTTGACAAGGACCGCCTTGGTCCCCTACCTTTGAGAGAGCAACAAGCCTTTATGCCTCTCAATGTTTCAGTGGAGTATATCATGTTCCAAATACAAGACGATCCTATAATACATTGGCCAGGGAAGATGATGACACCCCAAACGGTAAGAATCCAAACAAATACTGCCGCTTCCACCGCAACCATGGTCATGATGCTGATGACTACTTTGATCTTAAAAGACAGATCGAGGAGCTCATACAACGTGGCCTATTACGGTAATACGTGATGACAGAGAACGTCAGCAGCTCCTCGAAAAAATCCAAATGATCTCCAGAGGGTTAGGAGGGAGGAGGTGACTCCAACTCTGCCAAGAAGGCGCATGCCAGAAGGGCCAGACAGGCAGAGCCAAGTGGTCCTCAACTGATGAAGACGCCCCGACATTAGAAAGAAGAAGTCATCCAGTTCTCAAACAAGGACCTCGAGGGGATCCAATTCCCCCATGATGACCCCCTGGTCTTAATCATGATGGTAGCCAACTACCAAGGTCAGAGAATTTTGGTGGATAGTGGTAGCTTTGCCGGCATCCTATTCACACCAACGTATGATAGCCTTCATCTAGGTGGGAAAAGACTACAACCCATTAGAACGCCCTTCATCAAATTTTCGGGTGAGAGTGCTTATCTTTTGGGTTCCATCACCCTGTCAGTCACAATAGGGATAGCACCAAGAAGCTTCACCATCATGGTAAATTTCATAGTGCTAAACTGCTCTGGCGCCTATGCTTTGATGGCGTTAACAATATCGCCAAGTTGGTTTTGCACATCTTTAATCTTTTTGCCCTATTGGTTGGGGATACCCTCAGTTGGATCATTATAGTAACTCTCATGATTCACATATTGGTTCTCCCCTTCATCTTCTGCTTGGGATGGTCGGCAGGAGGATATGCACTATAAAAGGTGGCAAATTCCGAAACAAGTGAAGATCAGAACCCACTTTAGCCGCTTTAGTGTTCAGCATATTGAAGATTGTGTTTCTGGCCCCTGAGTTCAAAGGATAGCGGAAAATATTTTCGTGTAGCCAACTAAATTTTGGTGGACAGTGGGATGGTTTTCTTTGAATTACAGATTGATGGGATTCCTTTTATTGGGTATGCGTAAAGGTTGCGTATGTAAACCACCGGACATGAGGGGCTGCAGATTCATCATGTTTTTACAGCCAATTCAGCAAGGTTCAATTGACCGGGTCGAAGTGAAAGTTGTGGTAGAATGACTATTTTCTTTAAGTTAGTACTAATGTTGTGGACAGTTTTTTTGAAACTTAAATCAGGTGTTCCTTGGACCTAGTTGAACAAATGGGATCATTTGAGCAAGAATTTGTGTCATAGAAACATTATTTTGGTAATTTTTGTGTTGCAGAACTTGTTTCGTTAAATGATTCTAAAAACAATTTTACAGAATAAAAAACAGTAAAACTTGTTTGAACAATAACCTAAAAAATAATGAAAATAGAAATATGGTAGTAATAGACGTGTGATGGTAGTGGTGGTAGACGTGGTGTTTTCTAAATTTTTGAAATGTGGTTTTAAANAGTTTTACAGAATAAAAAATAGTAAAACTTGTTTGAACAATAACCTAAAAAATAATGAAAATAGAAATATGGTAGTAATAGACGTTGATGGTAGTGGTGGTAGACGTGGTGTTTTCTAAATTTTTGAAATGTGGTTTTAAAAAACACATAAAATAGTTTTAACTTATTCTCTAAATTTATTCACTTTTTGTTTTCTGTTTTCAAAGAATAAAAATAAAAAATAGTTGGCCAAACATCTTTTCTACCGGAAACTATTTCCGAAACCGTGTAAGATTGTATTTCTCTGTTCCTTCTTTAATTAATGGCTTGAGTTTCGGGCACTTGACTGTCTTTTTGTTGGTTGCGCTTTTGCTTTACAAAGAATCAGTTTTATTATTTTTCTTCTTCATTAGTTTATCCATAACCCACCGGAAAGCATAAATCCATTCATACGAAAATAACTCGAAACACCATAATTCAGTAAAAGCTTCTTTAAGTTTTTGCATTCTTACATGAGCCTTATTTAATAACATGTGAATGCTGTCCTGTAGTACAGTGAGCTACAGACAAACTTGAAGGAATTGCCTTGAAGGTGGGAGAATGAGGGAGTGTATGAGTTGCTAGTAACAACGTGCTGTAAGTCCACCATCAACAACAATAACCTGCCCAGTAATGTATGAAGCTGTTGGAAGGCAAAGGAATGCCACAAGTCCTGAAATCTCATTAGGTTCAGCAATGGGACGAAGAGGAACTCGAGTCATCATCGGCGCAATCATCTTCGCTATGGATTCTTCGACATTCTCCTGGAGAAGATAAAATTCATCAGCTNGTCATCATCGGCGCAATCATCTTCACTATGGATTCTTCGACATTCTCCTGGAGAAGATAAAATTCATCAGCTAATCAATCAGTATTATGCGTTTACTTGTTAAGAAGTAAAAAAAAGAAAAGGAAAAAAAAAGCCATATTTAGTATGGATTTGTTAGACAAGAGGGTTTAACGTGTGAGAAATAGTACTGGTTTGATAATAGTGGTTCGGACACCCCCCGGTGCAACAGTGTTGATGCGAATGTTGTCCTCTGCCCATTCACAAGCCAAGTTCTTTGTAAGTTGATTGATTGCACCTGAGAACACAATGCAGTGGTAAAAGTTTGAAATCTCTGTGAGTAATGACTTTTCAGTCCGGTTTTGTTGACAACAATCAATTGTATTCCTAAACATCTCTGATTCTTGTGGTAATCAAAATCCGAGTATTCCATTACTAGGATTACTGCTATCTATACGAGGCCTAATTCAATTAGTTTTTTCACTGCAGAAACCGAGAAACATACCTTTAGACGCTGCATAGACTGAGATAGCAGGTAGACCCGTGACACCAGCAACAGCGGAAATAAAGATGACATTTCCGAGTCCAGATGCTTTGAGCATAGGGTATGCTAGTTGGGAGAGATGGTATGGGGCCTCAAAATTAGTACCCATTACATTTGAGAAATCCTCAGCAGTATGGTCTATGGCCCGCTTTAGTAGACTTATTCCAGCATTGTTTATCTGAAGGTGTAACAATAGAACAATTTTCAGTGTAAGGAATGCAGAGTCTTACTTCAACGAGAGATCAAAGGTCTTATGAATTTAATTCATTTTTATTACTTTTTAACACAATTTCACTCAATTGTAAATCACTTACCGTGTATGAGTGATGACCTACATATGAATAATGGGTCTCATATGAATACATAATGAATGATTTATTATTGAGTGAAATTGTGTAAAAAAGTAATAGAGAAGATCTCAATCCAAGTTATACCATGCATGCTTCTTTGGTACTTTTTGAAATTTCCTTTTTTTTTTATTTTTGATTTTTTTTTCATCTGAACACATTCTCGTTTTTAATTTGAAATTTTTTGTTTTTTTTTTCTCATTTTGGAATTTGTTTAGACCTAAAATATAAAATTGGAAAAATTTCATCCACATACCCTGTAATTAGGTCTAAATAGAGTGACACCCCTCCCGATTCTTAAACTTCACTGTCATCCCCTGTCAGTGTTTGTCAGATTACGAGTTAATGGCGATTGTTAATTTAAAAAAATATACTTGAATATTTTATGGGATAAATTTTATCCACACCCTTTGTAAATACACATAACTTCAACGACACCCCCTATAAATACACATAAGTTCTACGACACCCCCTGTAAATAGATCTATCTTTAACATTACCTCTTCTTGAATCTAAAATTTCAATGCACCTCTTTTAGTTCTATTATATTAATCTTTAGATTAATCAATTTAATATTTAATTTTATCAAATTAATGTCCTTTATGTAATTTAAACTAAATTAACATTTCATCTCATCAAATCAACACAAATTGATATTTAATTTTATCAAATTAGCATTTAGTTGTATTAATTTAATATTTTATTTCATCAAATTAGTATTACTTCTTTAATTTAGCATTAAATTAGTATTTAATTTCATCAAATCAACACCAAATTGACATTTNAGTATTATTTCTTTAATTTAGCATTAAATTAGTATTTAATTTCATCAAATCAACACCAAATTGACATTTAATATTATTATTAAATAGAATATTAAATTCTATTATAGAAAAATTATTTTTAACTATAAAATAAATTTAAAATCCCTGTAATTTATAACTAACAACAAAAAAACATATCATAGAGAGCTTAGGTAATATAAGAAAATAAGAAACCAAAAAGTTTATCTCTTACCCAACAACTTATAAGAAAATGAATTTAATGACTTAAAAGTTTAAAGGATGTTTTGGTTGAAAAAAATTAAAAAAAATTTGCATTAAAAAAATTAAAACTATCTACATGAAAAAAAAATTTAAAAAAAAGACTGAATGAAAAAAATTAAAAAAAAATTGCAAGAATTTTTTTTTTAAAAAAATCTGCATGAAAAACATTTACAAATTTGTAAGAATATATATATATATATATATAGGACCAAACTAGGACTTCCAGATCAGCTTAGGATTGCAAAGATTGATCAGTTAATTAAGAAATTAGATGCTCAAGCTGAAACATCACAAACCTCTCAAGTAACTGTAATTAACAAAAATTCTGAANTTTACATGAAAAAAACCTTCTAGTTCTACAAAAAATTGGTACTCCAAACCCACTCCCCCAGATATTCAATTNTAATTAAGAAATTAGATGCTCAAGCTGAAACATCACAAACTTCTCAAGTAACTGTAATTAACAAAAATTCTGAAACTGAAACTGAAACTTCCATATCTTCATCTGAGGAAGATATTAAAATCTTGAAAAAACAGTTCACTGACATAAGTTTAAGTGAACCTATTTCTAAAATCAATAAACTGGTTTTCCCTACTAGTTCTACAAAAAATTGGTACTCCAAACCCACTCCCCCAGATATTCAATTTGAAGAGAAAAATATTTCTAACCAATTTTCAGTTCAATCAAACAAGCTCTATGAATGGAACATAGATGGATTAAGTGAGCAAGAAATTCTCAACAAAATTCATCACATGTCTATGGTCATTAATAGTTATGTAAATAACCTTAATGATCCTGAACCCCAAATTGTAGATCTAGTTACCTCAGGATTTACTGGAGTACTGAGAAGTTGGTGGGACAATTACCTTACCCCAGATTCTAGGGATGATATTAGAAATGCTGTTGTTCTTGATGATGATGGCATTCCAATTTTTGATGAGAGACTTGGAAGATCAAAACCAGATGGTTTAAACACTTTAATATTCACCATTGTAAAACATTTTGTTGGCACACCAAGTAATATTGAAGCTAGGATTCATGACCAGCTTAGTAACCTCAGGTGCCCAACACTTAGTGACTTTAGGTGGTATAAAGATGTTTTTATCAATAGAGTTATGCTTCGCCCAGACTGTAATAAATCATTCTGGAAAGAAAAATTTGTTAATGGTTTACCTAATCTATTTGCCCATAAAATCAGAGAAGCCCTTAGCAAAGACACTGGGATCATAGAATATGATTCACTGACTTATGGCCAACTTGTTAGTACTATCCAAAAGGAAGGACTTAGGATGTGTATTGATCTTAAGATCAGTAGACAATTACAAAACGATAAAAAGAAAGCCAAATATGAAATGGGGAATTTTTGTGAACAATATGGTCTCCCTCCAGTAGCACCATCAACCTCTAAAAAACTTAAGCACAAATCCCATAAAAAACATAAGTCATATTCAAAAAATAAATCTTATTATCAGAATAATAAAGATTTACTCACTAAACCTAAATTTTATAAAAAATCCAAAAAGACTATTAAACCAAAACCTAAGAAAACAGGGAAAATGTCTAAATGGTTAAATACCAATAAAGACACTATAACATGTTATAACTGTGGGAAAAAGGGTCACAAAAGTCCCGATTGCCCAATTAAAAAAGAGGTAAAAAAACTTAATCTAACCAATGAAGAGACTGAAGAAATCCTAAAAATCTTCAGACTTCATAATCCGGGAGATTCAGACTCAGACTCAGACAATTCTGATAACTCAGACAATTCTGCTAATTCCCCTGATTCTTCTACACCATCTACGACAAGCGAACCTGATATTAAATTANAATCAGATAATTCAAATATAATTCAGCAGATAGATATCAAGACCGTCAAATGGCTTGGATGACTCATTAGGGGGTNTTTTTAAGTGTGTACTTAACTAAAGCACCCAACCTTTGTTTATCCAAGAGTCTGTAAACCTCTCGTTATCTCTTTGTAAGTCCCTAAGGGCAGTTGTGAGATTTAGGTGAAAAAGTGAGGAATGAATAATAGGGGGTATGATTTTAGTGGTTTTACTACAGTTGTAGTTTTCACTTAAAAATAATTTTAAAAAATTCAAGCAATCTGTAATTTAAAAATGAATAGGTTATTCAGATCTAATTCCACAGCTAGTTCATCTAGATCTTCATTGGTCATTTTTCCTGTTTTCTTAGATTTTGGTATCAGAGCCATTTGACGGTCTTGATATCTATCTGCTGAATTATATTTGAATTATCTGATTCATTTGAAAATTCTTATTGTTTTGAATTCTAGAAATCATTTTTAAGTGTGTACTTAACTAAAGCACCCAACCTTTGTTTATCCAAGAGTCTGTAAACCTCTCGTTATCTCTTTGTAAGTCCCTAAGGGCAGTTGTGAGATTTAGGTGAAAAAGTGAGGAATGAATAATAGGGGGTATGATTTTAGTGGTTTTACTACAGTTGTAGTTTTCACTTAAAAATAATTTTAAAAAATTCAAGCAATCTGTAATTTAAAAATGAATAGGTTATTCAGATCTAATTCCACAGCTAGTTCATCTAGATCTTCATCTAGTACTATACCGAATATAGTGAATGAAGAAAACTATGAATGTGAAAATAGAAATGTAGATTGGACAGGATGGAATATCCCTTCTGTACCACACAAAGAAATTTACAAAACTAGTTGGATCCCCAGAACCTTCAGTGAAAAATTAAAAGTACGAACCATTGAACAAGTTCATGCATTAAAAAATAGTGAAGAACAAGTTCAACTCTTAAGTAAAGAAGAATTAAAAATCCACAGAAATGAAGGATTTAATTTTATTCATTTAGGATTAGTCCAGGTAGC
>CAUOFW020009202.1:0-113287 GCA_963454935.2 Ilex paraguariensis | reverse complement strand
TAACATTTTTCAGATATATGAAGTCGGGCTGAAGGATAGGCTGAAAGGATGATGAATAGAGTCTGCTATTATTATTTCTCTTTATGTTATATCAAGAATATTTGAAATGATCTTGTGAGGATTATGTACTCGTACGTGGAATATAATAATATAAGGAAGATTATTGTAAGTTCGGTGTGATTTTATTCCTTAATCACACCCAGGTATTTATTTATTTATTTTGTTTAGAAGAAAAAAATTCGGGGCGTGACAGAGTGGTAATAGAGCCTAGAAATTAGGTTTTACATGGGAATTATAATATATATATATACATTGGCTGCCTTGGAGCCCATGTTACTGTGGATCAGGTAAATATCGTCTCATGATGTCATACCTATAGTCATAAAAGGTTAGCTCTGTTGACATAAAGAAAATAATATGTCCGCAAAATGAGTACTGGATTCTTAAGGTCAATGTAGAGGCATATGATTTGATAGTCTGTGAGATTCAAGACGCGTCCCAAAATTGGCCGTTCATGCCGATTTTTGAGCATAAAATATTAGTACATAACCAGCTGACCTTGCAGCTAAGGGTGGTCCGCCAAGCGTTAAGTATCGAAAAGAACCATCACTTGTACCAGAAAATTCTGNCCTATAGTCATAAAAGGTTAGCTCTGTTGACATAAAGAAAATAATATGTCCGCAAAACGAGTACCAGATTCTTAAGGTCAATGTAGAGGCCTTGTCCCAAAATTGGCCGTTCATGCCGATTTTTGAGCATAAAATATTAGTATATAACCAGCTGACCTTGCAGCTAAGGGTGGTCCACCAAGCGTTAAGTATCGAAAAGAACCATCACTTGTACCAGGAAATTCTANTAAAATATTAGTACATAACCAGCTGACCTTGCAGCTAAGGGTGGTCCGCCAAGCGTTAAGTATCGAAAAGAACCATCACTTGTACCAGAAAATTCTGAATGGATTGTTAGTGCAAGATATTCAGTGGCCACCTACGGGGGCTCATGTGGGACAGCCAATAGAATCCCCTAACCTGAACGATATTGAAGAAGATGATCCACAACCTAATGACCCCAATGTAGCCCCTGTCGCCACACCACCCGAAACAAACCATCATATAGCTTTTGTAGGTTCTGCGAATGTGTCTCCAAGGGGAGAGGCATGAAACTAATTGTACCGTCGGCTTTACTATTCTAAGAAATTTTGCCTATAAATAATAGTAACTCTTAGAATGGTAGGAATATATGTATCACTACATAACTTAGAGGTGACTGTCCTAGACTTTTGTTCTCCATTTGAATGACATCTAGGATAAGAAACGAAATGTATCTTAGTTACTAATTATGTGAAATTAGAGTTATTTTTCTTAACTTTTGGATGTGGTTATAGATTTTAATGCAGTCATAATATCATGGACTATGTGTTATAGGATGGAGGGAAACACATCTCAAGATCAACTAGAGACGTCTATCAATGATTAGTCCCGTCTAGCACTGCGAGACACTATAAGTGGCATTTACCAGTGCTTGAGAGAACTGACCGCTTTGGCACGACAACAGAAGAAAAATAATAATCACACTACAGTAACACAATCAACAGTTCAAGAACAAGCAAATATGGCCAAAACACGAAGAATGATGATACTCAAAGAATTTCTACGACAACGTCCCCCTACCTTTCAGGGAAGTACAGAGCCACTTGATATAGAAAGGTGTCTTCGACAAGTGAAAAAGGTAATGGATGGCATGAATATTGCTCCAGAGTTACGAGTTACCTTGGCCTCTTATCTTTTTGAAGGTGAAGCTGGTTACTGGTAGGATACAGTCAAAAGAATGAGGGATGTGAACCACATGACGTGGACCACCTTCGAAAGAGTGTTTAATGATAAGTATTTTCTCGAGTCCGTAAGGGATAAAATGTTCTCTGACTTCCTAGAGTTGCAACAATGCAACCTGACAGTCACGCAATATGAGTCTAAATTTGCTGAACTCTCTCGCTTTGTTACAGAATTAGTTTCCACCAATGCCAAGAAGGCCAAGCGATTTGAACAAGGCCTTAAGCCTTCTATCCGAGGATGCCTCGTAGCGCATCGGTTGAGGAATTATAAGAAACTGGTGGAAAGGGCTATGCTGGTAGAAAGGAACCTGGAGGATACCCAGAATATCAGAAGTCGTCAACAAGGCAGAGGAAGTCAAACAAGAAATGGTGGCAACAACAGTCACCAAAGAATGACCCCATATCGACGACCAGAGCAAGATACCATGGAAAGGAGAAGTGCAAATCAGGGACAAAATTCTAGAGATTGGAACAGAGGATCCAATAATACAAAATGATGTTTTAAGTGTGGGTAAACTAGACATTTTAAAAATCAGTGTCCCTTCACGTCCTCTCAAGGGTCGGCCAATCAAGGTTCTTGTCAACCATTCAATCAACCTCGTCCATAACAACGTCCTTACCCTACTCGGACAATAGGACCGACAACCCAAGTTGGACCTTCGCAGTCATTTCCAAATTAGGCACATCAGAAAAAGCCAGAAAGTAGAACAGCAATTATTGAAGGTCAACCTCGGATCTATGCAATGGCTACACCAAATAACAACGCCGCTAAAGAAGTAATTGAAGGTATCGTCCTTATTTATAATTCTTGGGCACATATTTTATTTGATCTGGGGGCAACCCATTCTTTCATTCGTACTTCATATGTTGTTGCATTAGGGTTAGAATTCGAACCTTTGGGTCACATATTGTGTATAAACCTACCTACGAAACGGCTAAGGTATGCAAAAATTGCATAATCTGAATTGAGGAGAGCGAGTTGGTTGTGGACCTAGTTGCCCTAGAAATAATTGGATATGATATAATTTTTGGAATGGAGCTACTATCTTGTTATCATGACATCATGGATTGTTACGGTAAGAAAATCAAATTCTGTACCTTGGGAAATGTAGAGTTTGAATTCATAGGCAAACATCACTATTCACATCCATTTTTCTACAAGGAACCAAAATAGTTTGGAAATCCTTGCCAACTTTATTGGACAAGAATTAGGTAAGATCACTGCTAATGTCATCTTGATAGTGTGTGACTTTCATGATGTATTTTCTGAAGAATTACTTGGACTACCCCCACAAAGAGAGATAGAATTTACTATTGAGGTATACCCTGGTACAGAGCCAATATTGATTGCCCTTTACTATATGGCACCATTGGAGTTGAAGGAATTAAGAAAACATCTGGATGAACTTCTTTCTTTGGGGTTCATTCAACCAAGTATGTCGCCCTGAGGTGCTCCTATACTCTTCGTGAAAAAGAAAGATAATACACTAAGACTCTGTATTGACTATCGGAAGTTGAATCGGGTAACGATAAAGAACAAATATCCACTACCACGTATTGATGATCTGTTTGATCAACTCAGAGGTTCTCGTTACTATTGCAAAATTGATCTATGAATTAGATACCATCAATTGAGAATCAAAGAGGAGGATATCCCCAAAACAACTTTTTGTACTTGATATGGACATTTTGAATTCTTGGTAATGCCCTCTGGACTTACAAATGCACCTGCAGCTTTCATGGACTGATGCACCAGGTATTTAGGCCCTATCTTGATCAGTTTGTAATCANCAGCTTTCATGGACTGATGCACCAGGTATTTAGGCCCTATCTTGATCAATTTGTAATCATTTTCATAGATGATATTCTCATTTACTCAAAGTCACGTGAGGAGCATGTACAACATTTTCCTCAAGTATTATTAACACTAAGGGAACATAAGTTGTATGCCAAGAAAAGTATGTGAGTTCTGGATGAAAGAAGTCAAATTTCTTGGGCATGTAGTATTCGAAGAAGGAGTGACAGTGGATCCAGCTAAAGTTGAAGCAGTAATGAATTGGGACCAACCGAAAAATGCAACAGAAGTTCAAAGTTTTCTGGGATTGGTAGGATATTATTGAAGATTTGTGTAAGAATTTTCCAGAATAGCTCTGCCCATGAACCGCCTCACCCGAAAGGGAGAAAATTTTGAGTGGACCAAATAATGTGAACATGCATTTAATATCTTAAAGGAGAAGTTGACCACGACACCTGTCCTTACTATACCCAAAAGTGGTATCGAGTATGATGTTTATACAGATGCATCATTACAAGGACTTGATTGTGTATTAATGCAAAACAACAAAGTGGTTGCCTATGGATGAAGACAATTAAAAACTCATGAACAAAATTATTCCACCCACGATTTGGAACTGGCAGCTGTTGTCTTTGTTTTGAAACTATGGCGTTGTTATCTATATGGGGAAAAATTTCAAATTTACTCGGATAACAAAAGTCTCAAGTATATATTCACTCAAAAGAACTTGAATCTCCAACAATGATACTGGATAGAGTATCTCGGGGATTACAACTTCACACTTCAATACCATCCGAGAAAAGCTAACGTGGTAGCGGATGCATTGATCAGAAAATCCTGAAGTGTAGTGATCTACGTGATGAAGGACAAATGGCAATTAAGGGAGGCACTAGAGGACTTTGACATCTATATGGGTGCAGAAGAAGGTCAACCAAGTTTGTTTAATTTCGTTGCTCAAACTGTCCTCCGACAAAAAATTGTTGAATTACAACATTTGGATTCCTACCTAGAATCCATCTGCACCCAACTGGAAGATGGGAACACTCTTGAAAATTGGTGGTTGCAAAAGGGAGAAATACTATATCAAGGAAGATTGTGTGTACCCGATAATGCTCAGTTAAAAGAAGAGATACTCAGGGAATGCCATCAATCTAAGTTTTCCATACATCCTGGCTACACAAAAATGTATCAAGATACGAAGCGTCAATATTGGTGGAAAGGAATGAAGAAAGATTTCACTAAATTTACAGCTCGATGTGCCACATGCCAGCAAGTAAAAGTTGAGCATCAGAAATCTGGTGGTTTGTTATAATCCTTACCCATCCCAGAGTGAAAATGGGATCGTATCACTATGAATTTTGTGATTGGCTTGCCTAGAACTACAAATGGATACAATGCAGTATGGGTTATAGTGGATCAACTCATTTCTTAGCCATGAAGAATACTAACATTCTAGCTACGTTAAGTCAACTTTATATATGGGAGATTGTGAGATTACATGGGATACCATTATCAATTGTGTCAGACCGAGATACTCGCTTTGTGACTCAATTTTGGCAAAGTTTACAAAAAACCATGGGAACTGAGTTGTATTTCAGTATTGCTTACCATCCTCAAACAGATGGTCAATCTGAAAGGGTGATCCAAATATTGGAAGATATGTTGCGAGCATGCACTCTAGATTTCAAGGGTAGTTGGAATGAACATCTTTCACTGGTGGAATTTGTTTACAACAACAGCTATCAAAGCAGTATTAACATGGCTCCGTATGAGGCTCTGTACAGATGACCTTGTAGATCACCTATATGTTGGGCTGAAACTGGTGAGAGCATTTTATTTGGTCAAGAAATTGTCCGAGAAACCATTAAGAAGATCCAAGTAGTTCGGGATTGGCTATGCACGGCTCAAAGTTGACAAAAGAGCTATGCATATCAAAGGAGGAGGCCCTTGGAATTTCAAGTGATTGATTATGTATTCTTGTAGGTATCCCCTAAAAAAGGAATATCTAGATTTGGGAAAAAGGGTAAATTGGCTCTCAGATACATTGGACCCTTCGAGATAACACAACGCGCTGGAATGTAGCTTATCAGCTTGCCTTGCCAGCTCAGTCATCAGGAATACATGATGTGTTTCATGTATCCATGTTAAGAAAATGTGAACCAGATGCATCTCGCGTCATCGACTGGAAGGATGTCCGAATTCAAGAAAATGGAATGTACGAAGAGTAACTTTTGCAAATTCTCGACACCAATGAGCAGGTATTACGTAACAAGGTCATACCCCTCATAAAATTGCTATGGCAACATCATGGTATTGAAGGAGCTATGTGGGAACTAGAAACAAATATACGTGCAAGATATCCTATCTTTTTACCTCTCAAGGTTAGTATCGAATTTTTGGGACAAAATTCTTTTTAAGGGGGGTAGATTGTGACGACTCGTATATTAATTAATCGTTGACACGCTAATTAGGTCATTAATTATGATTCTATATAATTGAGATTTATTTTTTTTAGGAACAAATGGACCTCAAATATAGACTTTTCACGCAAAAACAAGTCAAATGACTATAATTTAGGTCAAATTTCGTAATCATATAATGAATGAACATATATATATATATATATATATATATATATATATTTGTGTGTGTGTTGTGAAAGGATAAAATACTATTCTAGATCTTTTTAGATTTGAAAATGTGCAAGTCGGAAAAAAAAAGGGGAGAAAGATTACATGGCCAAGTGTCCATAACATNGGGAAAAAGGGTAAATTGGCTCTCAGATACATTGGACCCTTCGAGATAACACAACGCGCTGGAATGTAGCTTATCAGCTTGCCTTGCCAGCTCAGTCATCAGGAATACATGATGTGTTTCATGTATCCATGTTAAGAAAATGTGAACCAGATGCATCTCGCGTCATCGACTGGAAGGATGTCCGAATTCAAGAAAATGGAACGTACGAAGAGTAACTTTTGCAAATTCTCGACACCAATGAGCAGGTATTACGTAACAAGGTCATACCCCTCATAAAATTGCTATGGCAACATCATGGTATTGAAGGAGCTATGTGGGAACTAGAAACAAATATACGTGCAAGATATCCTATCTTTTTACCTCTCAAGGTTAGTATCGAATTTTTGGGACAAAATTCTTTTTAAGGGGGGTAGATTGTGACGACTCGTATATTAATTAATCGTTGACACGCTAATTAGGTCATTAATTATGATTCTATATAATTGAGATTTATTTTTTTTAGGAACAAATGGACCTCAAATATAGACTTTTCACGCAAAAACAAGTCAAATGACTATAATTTAGGTCAAATTTCGTAATCATATAATGAATGAACATATATATATATATATATATATATATATATATTTGTGTGTGTGTTGTGAAAGGATAAAATACTATTCTAGATCTTTTTAGATTTGAAAATGTGCAAGTCGGAAAAAAAAAGGGGAGAAAGATTACATGGCCAAGTGTCCATAACATACTTGGGGACCAAGCAAGTCTTGGCTATAAATAGCCTAACCCAGTGCATTGAACGACACAACAAGGAAAAAGAGAGCAAGAGAGGAAGAAAGGAAGGGAAAAAGAGAGGAAAGAGGGAAAAGGGGTCAAAATTTTGTTCACCTAAGAGTTTGTGGTTGCGATCAAAATTTTGGGTACGATTTTTTAGTTATTATTTAGTAAATTTTATATATTCGAGTCACTTAAAGTTGATCCTCACTAAATATTTTTGGATCAAATTTAAGTATCATTATCTTTCGTTAGTTATTCCAAAAATTATTTTAGGTTAACTAAACCTTATTACCTATTGTTGTTCTGAAATATTANGCATTTTATTTGGTCAAGAAATTGTCCGAGAAACCATTAAGAAGATCCAAGTAGTTCGGGATTGGCTATGCACGGCTCAAAGTTGACAAAAGAGCTATGCATATCAAAGGAGGAGGCCCTTGGAATTTCAAGTGATTGATTATGTATTCTTGTAGGTATCCCCTAAAAAAGGAATATCTAGATTTGGGAAAAAGGGTAAATTGGCTCTCAGATACATTGGACCCTTCGAGATAACACAACGCGCTGGAATGTAGCTTATCAGCTTGCCTTGCCAGCTCAGTCATCAGGAATACATGATGTGTTTCATGTATCCATGTTAAGAAAATGTGAACCAGATGCATCTCGCGTCATCGACTGGAAGGATGTCCGAATTCAAGAAAATGGAATGTACGAAGAGTAACTTTTGCAAATTCTCGACACCAATGAGCAGGTATTACGTAACAAGGTCATACCCCTCATAAAATTGCTATGGCAACATCATGGTATTGAAGGAGCTATGTGGGAACTAGAAACAAATATACGTGCAAGATATCCTATCTTTTTACCTCTCAAGGTTAGTATCGAATTTTTGGGACAAAATTCTTTTTAAGGGGGGTAGATTGTGACGACTCGTATATTAATTAATCGTTGACACGCTAATTAGGTCATTAATTATGATTCTATATAATTGAGATTTATTTTTTTTAGGAACAAATGGACCTCAAATATAGACTTTTCACGCAAAAACAAGTCAAATGACTATAATTTAGGTCAAATTTCGTAATCATATAATGAATGAACATATATATATATATATATATATATATATATATTTGTGTGTGTGTTGTGAAAGGATAAAATACTATTCTAGATCTTTTTAGATTTGAAAATGTGCAAGTCGGAAAAAAAAAGGGGAGAAAGATTACATGGCCAAGTGTCCATAACATACTTGGGGACCAAGCAAGTCTTGGCTATAAATAGCCTAACCCAGTGCATTGAACGACACAACAAGGAAAAAGAGAGCAAGAGAGGAAGAAAGGAAGGGAAAAAGAGAGGAAAGAGGGAAAAGGGGTCAAAATTTTGTTCACCTAAGAGTTTGTGGTTGCGATCAAAATTTTGGGTAAAATTTTTTAGTTATTATTTAGTAAATTTTATATATTCGAGTCACTTAAAGTTGATCCTCACTAAATATTTTTGGATCAAATTTAAGTATCATTATCTTTCGTTAGTTATTCCAAAAATTATTTTAGGTTAACTAAACCTTATTACCTATTGTTGTTCTGAAATATTATTTTGGTTGTTTTGTCACAGTACACGGTATCGAATAGAAGTCAAGACAAGGGTAGGGTTTCATTTATCTTTTACTATCATTGATGCATTTCATGCATATTTGGGGGTTTCATATCAAATCTATTTTTAATTATATAATGAAATTTTATATCTTTATAATCATGGGGTCAAACTGGGGTTTTATAAATAAATCGTGATCATCCACATGTTGTATTTTTATCGAGACCCTAATTATCTTACGAAACCATGTTGCATAATAAATATTTTTTTATTATCAATATTTAATGTTTGATTTGTTATGGGGTCTCATTACAATACGACTTTATTTTGTGATGTTGATGAAATTACTATGAATGCACATAATCAAGGGCAGAGGGTTAGTAGATCCGTGATCCTTGCGAAGATTCCTACTAGTCCTTGGGTTCACAGGTTAGTAATATCGATTGTCGTGGTAGCCTGTGTGGCACCACAAAAATTTCCAGTATTAGTGTTCTCAGAAAAGCAAGAAGGGCATTGGGTTCTTTAGGGTACAAGACTCCAAAGCTTTTCTTCGGAGGTGATTCATGCGTGAACCAGAGAATTGACGGATTTATATGATCGATATGTGCTAGAATTTATTTATTTATTTGATTCATTTCTTTGCCCTATTCTTGCATTTATCCATGATTTAATTATATTATGCATTGTTTTAAAACCTTGGTAGTCATTGATAAACGTTCATCCCTATCTAACATTTTTCAGATATATAAAGTCGGGTTGGAGGATAAGCTGAAAGGATGATGAATAGAGTCTGTTATTATTATTTCTCTTTATGTTGTATCAAGAATATTTGAAATGATGTTGTGAGGATTATGTACTCGTACGCGGAATATAATAATATAAGGAAGGTTATCGTAAGTTCGGTGTGATTTTATTCCTTAATCATGCCTAGGTATTTATTTATTTATTTTATTTAGAAGAAAAAAATTCGGGGCGTGACAACCATCTTACAAGAAAACTTGTACAAGAATGGCTATTCCTTGCCATTAATGCGGTGTCTTTCACCTGAAGAAGCCCACTATGCCCTACGGGAGATCCACGAAAGGGTTTGTGTGAATCACTCTAGAGGACACTCCCTCACCTACAAGGCACTCAAACAGGGCTACTTTTGGTCTAGCATGGTGAGGGACGACCAAGAGTTCGTCAAGAAGTGTTACAAGTGTCAGTGCTTCGCCACTGTGCCCAGGCAGCCACCAAAGGAGCTGACAATCAGCACGAGTCTGTAGCCTTTTTTCAAATGGGGCATCGACGTCCTAGGCTCCCTACCCTTGAGCAGAGGATAATACAAGTTCATAGTGGTCATCGTCGACTACTTCACAAAGTGGACAGAGGCCGAACTACTGACAAAGATAACAGACACGAAGGTCAAAGACTTTATTTGTAAAAATTTGGTCTACCACTTCGGGATATCCCACACCATTGTCAGTGACAATGCTAAGCAATTCGACAACAAGCTCCTCAACTCTTTCTGCTCTAACCTTCAGATAAAGCAGCCTCATTCTAGCAAGTCATGGTGAGAATGATATTACGCAACCTAAAGACAAGGCTCAAAAGAGCGAAGGGTTTTTGGGTTGACGAACTCCCAAGCATATTATGGGACTACCGAACCACTCCAAGAACTCCTATTGGAGAAACCCCTTCTTCCTCGCCTTTGGAACTGAGGCAGTCATCCCTGTGGAGATCGGAATACATTCTCTAAAGTTCTAACACATGACCCTATCACCAATGAGGAAGGACTCTGCATCAACCTCGACTTGGTAGAGGAAGTAAGGGAGATGGTTGTGGTCTGCAACGCAGAGTACAAGTGCCGCATGACGAAATACTACAACTCAAGGGTGAGGCCTTGTTCCTTCCAACTAGGAGACTTGGTCCTCAAGAAGGTGATTCTCACCACAAAGGATTCACGAAAAGGAAAGTTGGGACCAAACTGAGAAGGACCCTACGTCATAACAAAAATGGTGAGGCTAGACACCTACAAGATCCAGAATTCTAAGGGGAATGTCTTACCCCATCTGTGGAACGCTGAGCAGTTGAAGAGATACTACCAATGACACCTTAAAAGAGTAGAAATAATAAAGTTAGGGAACTTGATTTTATTTATTGTATTTTTTGGGCCTATTACCCGATATTGCTTGATATAAGCTGTGAATGAATAAAACTTTCTAGATTTACTCCAAAAGATCTTTGAATTTTTGTATTCAATTTCAAAGGAGCATCAGTGGCAAAAAAACCACTTTTACAAAAGTAAGGCTATAACCTGTCTTTCTAAAAAAAAAAGTCCCCAGCACTCTAACTACTCTCATAGTCATCGTCGTCGTCGTCGTCCTCCTTCTCCTCCTCTTCCTCCTCATCACCCTCAGCTTCGCCAGATCCTCCATCACCATCATCAGGCGCCTCAGATGGCAGGAAGTCTGAAACATCAATATTAGGAAAAGCAGTAGAAATCTTTCCTCGGAGCTCCTCATAACCATCAATAAAGGCATTTACAAGGCCATTCTCGAAATCACTCTCAGTTATGACAGCCTTCTCCTCAACCTGAGAAGCTCTCTTATGAGCCGCCGTCACCTCTGCCCCCGCTCTCAAGCAGGCAGTCTCTTTGAGCGCGGGCCTCTCGTGAGTCTCCACAAGCTTAGCCTCTCTGAGTGCGACCCTCTCACTGGTCGCCAAAAGCTTAGTCTCAAGTTTAGTTGTCCTCTCACGGGTCTCTATAAGCTCAGCCTCTCTTAGTGCGTCCCTCTTATGAGTCACCACAAGCTTAGCTTGAAAAGCCTTACCAGTAGCTTTGAGCTCGACAATTCTCCCCTGAGCAGTGAGAAGCTTTTTCTTTACAGCCTCATGACTAAGCTTTAGCTAGCTGTAAAAATAGGCCCTTGAAAGCAACCATATAGATGCAGTTGAAGCCTGAAAAAGATAAAAAGACAGAGAAATGAAAAAATGCATAGGGAAGGACTGGAGAAAGGGAAACAACAAACCCTTACCTGAGCCAGGCCTTTTAGAAATGTATTGATAATTCCCTCGGTGCCCGAAGCACTAATCTCATTAACAACGGGTGGAAACACAAATTTCTCAAGTCGTTCCCTGATGACTCGTGGGTTACCCAACATGGGGTCATTCTGAAACGATGCCCCTGTAGAAGTTCCCACAGGAGGATTTGACGAGCGGGGGGCAAAAGGTGTGGTCGACAGGGGAGTCTCTAGAATTGCACTCATAACAGAAGAAGTCGCCGACCGAGGAGGCACCACTGGAGGGGTCCCTTGAAGGGAGACCCCCCCTCGAGACACCACTAGAGGGGTCAATTAAGGGGAACTCTCCTCAGACGGCACTACTGGGGAGGTCATTTGGGAGGTATTGCTCATGGTCGCCACCTTAGGAGGAGAAGTGCTCTTACTAGAGAGGCAGAACCCAACCACTGGTCTATCCATTGCAAAGGAAATAAAATGTTATCTAGATGAAAAACACCAAGTAAAGGGAGAAAGTACAAGAGAAACAACATACCCTTTCTCTTTAAAGAAAAACTACCGAATCTCAGAGAGGGTCCACCAGCCTTAGCACCTACTGAAGGAGAACCACTGACTCCACCATCTTTGAGCATGAGAGCTCCAAAGTCCTTTACAAGATGAGCCCTTAATGCCTGCAACTTCCACTCTTGGTCCTTCAAGAGCATAGGAGAACCTGCAAGTAATGTGATGAGCACACAGCCTACAAGGAATGTGATGAGAGAAGGTAAGTATATAAGGCATACCAACTTTCTTAGGAGCACCCCATCCTATTGATACCATAGCCCTATCCGCGTCTGAAGCCCACTCTCCACCGACGAACATGAAATGAGACTTCCAACTATGACAATTGGAGGGTAATTTGGTAATCAACTTGCCTCATTTCATACTAAAATAGTAGTAGCCTCAGTTAGGAGCAGGAGTCTCACTCAGATTATAAACTTCATAAAGCTTGTCAAGAGAGGCATCCTCATGGTGCACCTTCCTCTACAATGCCAAAAAACCCAACATAACTCTCCAACTATTGGGGGCTAACTGCCCTGGTGCCAATGAAAAATAATGCAGAATATGACAAGTGGAAGAAGGTATCAGGAATCTAAGCCCGACTATAAACATCTCCTCATAGATGGAAATTTCACTAGGAGAGTCATCACAAGCAAGCTCACCCATCTCAACTCGACGGCATAGAACTATTGAAGGAATGTTATAAGCAGAAACAATCCTCAGAATATCACCATCAGTATTGAGCGTACTAGAAATAATATTCACCTTGGATCCATCATCGTCAAGAGCTACCTTTCCTCAGTGATTTTTGTTACGAGGACGAGAAAGGTTGCCCAAGCCACTTCCAGGGAGGCCTTAAGGAATATAACTTTGAGAAGTGCCACCTAATGGAGTAAGATCATCTACCACATGGCTAGAATTGTTATCGCCAAAAATGCGCATCTCGCCTACCTCGTCGAACACCTGGGTCGCCCTGACCATAGCACCAAGCACTTGGGCCGCCTTGGCCTCGACGCCCAATGCCTGGGACTCCTGGGCAGTGGCGTCCAGGTCCTCCCCCTCCTCGCCTGCACGAGCAGCCAGTGCAGCAGCGAGCACAATAGGCTTGCCTAGCTATGCCCGCCTCCCTGATTTCCTCCCTCGGCTCACCAAAGGCACTTCAACAGCCTAGACTATCTCCTCAGCACCCTTCTAAGCCAATCCAATGCTGACGCCAACTAGCCTAGCCACCTAGGCTACTCGTCTATCTCCACGCTAGGCTGTTTGATCTGCTTGCCCACGGTCTGCTCACCCCCCATCTAGTGGTCCTTGGGTTTCTACGCTAGGCAGCACCCTAACCTCTTTCCCATGAATCAATCGTTCATCTATGCACCATTGGAGGAAGGTTTCAAGCTGAGTTGGAATTCCCATTGGAATGACCCTTTGGATTAGCCAACACTTATTTTCTTGCATTTTCATTAAGAACAAAACTCACCAAAATCAACTATAAGATTTTACATTTTTTTCCTTTTTCAATAAAATCACCTTCAATATAATTCATTTCCTTCCCTAAGGAGACGACATTGGAATACCTTTCCAAGTAAAACACAACACTCAAAAGAATCCTTGCGCTTGGGGAGCACTTTTGTTCACACTCATATTTTGTTCATTGACATATTTTGTTCATTTCATTCATCCACATTTACGTTGCCCCATTGCTTGCATTGAACTCGAGAGAGAGTGACACTCCTTTCACACATAAGCCATATATACATTTGAGGGTGATGTGCGGAGATTAGGGACTACAACGGAAAATATCAAGCATTTTTGGTGCCGTTGCCGGGGAAGGTTAAGCGTCGATTTCAAAGGTGATTTTAGACGGAATAAGTAAGTCTCGTGATTTTCATCACAGGCCAAGGTATGTCGTCTCTTTTGTAAATAGTTTGTAAATATCTCGTGTTTTATGTAATGTCTTATATTTTTTATAATAATATATTAAATGCCCCATATTATGAAAATGTGTGTGAGATTTGTGATGAGTGTGGGCACATCACTAGTGAGTGCCCAATAAATGCCCCTTATTTTGAAAACGTTTGCGAGATTTGTGGTGAGTATAGACACATTACTAGTGAGTGCCCAATAAATGCTCCTTATTTTGAAAACGTTTGCGAGATTTGTGGTGGGTATGGACACATCACTACTGAGTGCCCAATAAATTATCCGGATCAAGACTTTTCATTATTTTTTCTTACTTTTATTTCTTGATTTTCTAAGATGTTGTTTAATTTTAGAATTATGTTTTTCAATTACATTATGAATTAAATTCTTATTAAGATTGCAACAAAACCTAATGTCTAGTTAAATTGATCTACTTTCGTTTCTAGTTCTATTGATCATACATAAGTAGTTTGTCATATTTTGTGTTTAATATATGATTGCGTGGCCAACAATTAATTTGATTCCTTAGATGAAATTGGGAGATGAATTGTAGGGATAGATCTAAATATGATGACATGCGTCTGGTTAATTTTTTTTAGGATTGAATTGCTGGGTTTGTGTATAGGATATGAATATACCTATATGCCGTGTGTAACTTTTATGAAAGTTTAAACTTAATGAATCTATTCCAACTTATTTTACATAGGAATATAGTAATTTAATTGGGGGAGATAATTTTATCTAACTATCGGAAGATGTTTGATAAATAACTTTGAGTTCTCAGTTAACAACTTATTTTAATCAATTGACTTGAAAGAGAGTAGAAAGATTTATACGAAGCATTAGGAAAATTTGTAATCTTAACTTCTTTCATCCGGTAAATTCAACCCTTAATTATTTAGTTTAGATTTAGTTTTAAAGTAGTGATTTCTTAGTCAATTCCAATTGTTTAAATAAAATTGAATTGATATAAAGTTAGTACTTGGATATTATTAGTAATAATTCTCCATGGGAACGATACTCTACCTATCACTTTATTACTTGTTGATCATGTATACTTGCACGTAAATTGTCAATATCAAATTTAGACAACAAATTTTTGGCGTCGTTGCCAAGGAACTATTATAGTAATTATTTCAATATTAATTTCAATCAATTTAATCTTAATTTAAACTTATTTAATTTTTCTGTTTTAATTTTTAATTTTAATTATTTTCACAAGTACTCTTGAATTTTGTATGTTAACACGATCTAAAGGTCAAGAGCTACTATTGTACAAAGACGAAATCGGGAGAAGGTGCTAAAACTTGCGAAAACAGCATCAAGAAGTAAACAACCAAGAAGCTATGGCTGAAGATGAACATAAATCGTTAAGGGATTATGCTATGCAACTTGTTATGAAAATACAATCGAGCATTCTAAGGCCCGTAATTCAAGCAAACAGTTTTGAGATCAAGCCGGGTACCATCCAAATGATTCAAAATTTAGTTCAATATGGGGGTTTGCCTGACGATGACCCAAATGATCATTTGATGAGTTTCATAAAGATTTGCGACACGTTCAAGTATAACGGGATTTCTGAAGACGCGATTAGACTCCGACTTTTTTCTTTCACATTACATAATAAGGCAAAGAGTTGGTTGCATTTATTGCTGTCGGGTTCTATTATCACATGGACAGATTTAACTCAAAACTTTTTAGCTAAATTCTTTCCACCAACTAAAACTACAAGAATGAGGAACGACATCACATCATTCGCACAACATGATTCTGAGACTCTTTATGAAACTTGGGCTCGATTGAAGGACTTACTCTGAATATGTCCTCACCATGGTATTCCTAAGTGGTTACAAGTTTAGACATTCTACAACGGGTTGTTTAGTGCTACCCGGACTAGTATCGATGCAGCTATAGGTGGGGCATTAATAGGGTAAAATTTTGATGAAGCTTACGAGTTATTGGAGATGATGGCTGCTAACAATTAATAGTGGCCCTTTGCAAGGATCAATCAACCAAAGGTAGCGAAAATTTATGGAGTTGATATAGTTACTACATTGGCTGCACAGGTTGCTACATTGACAAAAAAGATTGATGCTTTGGGGTGCAACCTATTCAAAGTGTGACAGTTGTTTGTGAATTGTGTGCTGGGAATCATTCAAGCGATCAATGTGCAATTAATTCGAAGTTAATACAATATATTGGTAATCACAACAGGCAACAATATAGCAACAATTCCAACAACTATAACTCTAGTTGGAGGAATCATCTAGGTTTTTTATGGAGTAATAATCAAGTCCAACCTTCTGCTCCAAGACAATCATACTCAATCGAGCATTCTAAGGCCCGTAATTCAAGCAAACAGTTTTGAGATCAAGCCAGGTACCATCCAAATGATTCAAAATTTAGTTCAATATGGGGGTTTGCCTGACGATGACCCAAACGATCATTTGATGAGTTTCATAAAGATTTGCGACACGTTCAAGTATAACGGGATTTCTGAAGACGCGATTAGACTCCGACTTTTTTCTTTCACATTACATAATAAGGCAAAGAGTTGGTTGCATTCATTGTTGTCGGGTTCTATTATCACATGGACAGATTTAACTCAAAACTTTTTAGCTAAATTCTTTCCACCAACTAAAACTATAAGGATGAGGAACGACATCACATCATTCACACAACATGATTCTGAGACTCTTTATGAAACTTGGGCTCGATTGAAGGACTTACTCTAAATATGTCCTCACCATGGTATTCCTAAGTGGTTGCAAGTTTAGACATTCTACAATGGGTTGTTTAGTGCTACCCGGACTAGTATCGATGCAGCTGCAGGTGGGGCATTAATGGGGTAAAATTTTGATGAAGCTTACGAGTTATTGGAGATGATGGCTGCTAACAATTAATAGTGGCCCTCTGCAAGGATCAATCAACCAAAGGTAGCGAAAATTTATGAAGTTGATATAGTTACTACATTGGCTGCACAGGTTGCTACATTGACAAAAAAGATTGATGCTTTAGGGGTGCAACCTATTCAAAGTGTGACAGTTGTTTGTGAATTGTGTGCTGGGAATCATTCAAGCGATCAATGTTCAATTAATTCGAAGTCAGTACAATATATTGGTAACCACAACAGGCAACAATATAGCAACAATTCCAACAACTATAACCCTAGTTGGAGGAATCATCCAGGTTTTTTATGGAGTAATAATCAAGTCCAACCTTCTGCTCCAAGACAATCATACCCAATAGGCTTTCAGAATCAAGCTCCACCACAACAAGAAAAGAAGTAGAATTTGGAGGAGTTACTTTCTAAGTACATATCACAGAATGAGACAAGGATGAACAGTACGAAAGTATCAATCCAAAACCTGGAAAACCAAATGCGTTAGCTTGCTCATGCCATTAACAACCTNGCATTCTAAGGCCCGTAATTCAAGCAAACAGTTTTGAGATCAAGCCGGGTACCATCCAAATGATTCAAAATTTAGTTCAATATGGGGGTTTGCCTGACGATGACCCAAATGATCATTTGATGAGTTTCATAAAGATTTGCGACACGTTCAAGTATAACGGGATTTCTGAAGACGCGATTAGACTCCGACTTTTTTCTTTCACATTACATAATAAGGCAAAGAGTTGGTTGCATTTATTGCTGTCGGGTTCTATTATCACATGGACAGATTTAACTCAAAACTTTTTAGCTAAATTCTTTCCACCAACTAAAACTACAAGAATGAGGAACGACATCACATCATTCGCACAACATGATTCTGAGACTCTTTATGAAACTTGGGCTCGATTGAAGGACTTACTCTGAATATGTCCTCACCATGGTATTCCTAAGTGGTTACAAGTTTAGACATTCTACAACGGGTTGTTTAGTGCTACCCGGACTAGTATCGATGCAGCTATAGGTGGGGCATTAATAGGGTAAAATTTTGATGAAGCTTACGAGTTATTGGAGATGATGGCTGCTAACAATTAATAGTGGCCCTTTGCAAGGATCAATCAACCAAAGGTAGCGAAAATTTATGAAGTTGATATAGTTACTACATTGGCTGCACAGGTTGCTACATTGACAAAAAAGATTGATGTTTTAGGGGTGCAACCTATTCAAAGTGTGACAGTTGTTTGTGAATTGTGTGCTGGGAATCATTCAAGCGATCAATGTGCAATTAATTCGAAGTTAATACAATATATTGGTAATCACAACAGGCAACAATATAGCAACAATTCCAACAACTATAACTCTAGTTGGAGGAATCATCTNATTCGTCAAAAGAAGCTACCACCAAAGCTTAAAGATCCGGGTAGCTTTACAATTTCAGGCACAATAGGTAGTCAATTTTTTGAGAAAGCATTATGTGATTTGGGAGCTAGTATTAATTTGATGTTGCTCTCAATTTACAAGAAATTGAGGTTGAAAGAACCAAAANGGCCCGTAATTCAAGCAAACAGTTTTGAGATCAAGCCAGGTACCATCCAAATGATTCAAAATTTAGTTCAATATGGGGGTTTGCCTGACGATGACCCAAACGATCATTTGATGAGTTTCATAAAGATTTGCAACACGTTCAAGTATAACGGGATTTTTGAAGACGCGATTAGACTCCGACTTTTTTCTTTCACATTACATAATAAGGCAAAGAGTTGGNTTTTTAAAGGAACCAGAAGAATGATTTCGGGTTGATTTGGTAGAAGATTTAGTGAATGGGGTATTCGTAGGAAGTGGTATTTCAAATCCTCTTGAGAACGACAAGCTATATAAAGAGGAGGTGTTCCCGCAGGGAGCGGCTAAAGTCAAGGAAGCCAATTCGAAAAGAACTTTCAAGGAGAACGGACAGAGACTAAAGCAATATTGGGGTGACGACTTTGATCGTGAAAATACCTCAATTACCCTTGCCGACCCGGGATGAAATAGGAAGTAGTCAGGTTGAAGACTATAAAACAAGCGCTAATTAGGAGACAACCCGAATTTTAGTTTAAGTTTTATTTCATTTTATTTTAATTTAGTTTTTTATAAAAAATAATGTAGTTAGTTAGTTAGTTATTGCATTTTAATTGGTATGTCAATTGTAGATCCCAAGGATTGAACACAAAGTATGAGCACACACAAAGCCTTACTAGGAGCTAAGAACAGCCCACCTATGTTTCTCGAATACACTCCCGACTCATCGGATGACGAGGACGTTGACGATAATGCCAACTAGCGAAGTTTCAGGGAA
The DNA here is from genome assembly GCA_963454935.2 of Ilex paraguariensis. Taxonomy (NCBI): domain Eukaryota; kingdom Viridiplantae; phylum Streptophyta; class Magnoliopsida; order Aquifoliales; family Aquifoliaceae; genus Ilex; species Ilex paraguariensis. The sequence goes on along the minus strand of CAUOFW020009202.1, from coordinate 93,868 downwards.
GTCCTCTGTCTTAATTTTTTCTACTTTATACATTAAGGACAATGTTTAGTTTAAGTGAGGGGGTGTTTTCTTGTTTCCATTTGCATTAGTAGGTATGCATTTAGATAACATGTTTGCATGTAGATTACATGTTTTAGTACGACTTGAGCAATGGGTTGATTGACTTTGATCATGGCCAATGATGAATAGAATTAATTGTCAATTTAAGGGAAATTGGTGAACATGTTGAGTTTGTAGTTTGACATACTAGTTGGTTTTACACTGTTTGTGATCCTTTCGTTCATAAGCACATATCCATCTGTTTAGTTAGTTATTATTTAGAGAATTTATTTAGTTAAATGCTTGTGGGAGATATCATTGAAACTTTAAAAAACTTATTTAAGCATAATTCGAAGTGAATTGAGGTATTCATATAATTTTGGGAGAAATATTGGTTATGATGGGTTAGTGTATAAAAAAAAAAAATTTAATAATTATTTTGATTTGATCCTTCATGAGTTAGATGAAAAAAAAAATAGGAATACGAAAAACAAGAAAGGGGCATGTGGTGGGTAGAGATGAAGCGTAAAACGTACTTACTCAAGAAAAGGTGAAATGGAGTGTAAAACGCACTCGCTCAATAGGAGGTGAGATGGAGCATAAAATGCACTCACCAAATGAAAAGAAAAAAAGAGAGAGAAAAAAAAAATATCTTTGGTCCTTCTATTTATATGTTTGCCTTAATGAGTGGAGTTTGATGTGAAACATAAGTTTATAGAGTTGATATTGAGTATCTCCTATGAAGCATTTGATTACGTAAATATATTTGGGTGATGACTAGATTGATAGTTCGGATATGTAGATGTATTTAAGGGGTCATGAGCGGAGGTAAAACTAAGGGAGTATGTTAAATTGATAGACTTTGCATTGTTTTGAAGTTTCCCGTAAATTAATTGTTTGTAGTAACTTTTGGGGCCATTATTCAGATTCGTATTGATCCATTGTTTGAGTAGTTGGTTGTTGGTTAATTTTTATAATTTTTATTCTTAGTATTTTGCTTGAGGACAAACAAAGATTCAAGTTTGGGGGTATTTGATGGATGAGTTTTATATCTACAAATTGAATACTTTCGGCTTAATGAAATTGTAAGTTTTTAATTATTTTATGTTCATTTTTATTTGTTTAATGTATTTTGATGTTATTTTGTAGAAATGATCATTTAGAAGGAATCATGATCATTTGAGAAGAAAAAATGTCAATTTGGAGCCAAAAAGTAAGATTTTTGGAAGAGGAGGCTAAAGGGCATTTTAGGCTTGAAAAGGGGGGCGCGCCCCAACGTCAACTTACTGTCCAAAACAGCGCCTTTGTGCCATTTTGGGTGCCCCCGCGCTTGTGTTGGTCCGTGTCTCAAATTTTGCCTTATTTTTGACTCGAAATTGGACTCTAAAGCTACATATATGTTAGGGTTTGTGTGGGGATAATATATTGACTTTTGGGAGCTGAAAACATCTGAAAAAACCAAGGAATTGGAAGAAAATTGAAGACAAGAATCGAAGGAATCGACACAAAGAAGATTGGTCGTGAAAGCTAGAGAAGGATTGAATATTACACTTAAGTTTTCATTTTTTTCTCTTACTTTTATTTCTTGATTTTCTAAGATGTTGTTTAATTTTAGAATTATGTTTTTCAATTACATTATGAACTAAATTGTTATTAAGATTGCAACGGAACCTAATGTCTAGTTAAATTGATCTACTTTCGTTTCTAGTTCTATTGATCATAAATGAGTTGTTTGTCATATTTTGTGCTTAATATATAAATGTGTGGCGAACAATTAATTTGATTCCTTAGATGAAATTGGGAGATGAATTCTAGGGATAGATCTGAATATGATGACATGCGTCTGGTTAATTGTTCTTAGAATTGAATTGTTGGGTTTGTGTATAGGATAGGAATATACCTATATGTCGTGTGTAACTTTTATGAGAGTTTGAACTTAATGAATCTATTCCAACTTATTTTGTATAGGAATATAATAATTTAATTGGGAGAGATAATTTTATCTAACTATCGAAAGAGGTTTGATAAATAACTTTGAGTTCTCATTTAACAACTTATTTTAATCAATTGACTGGAAAGAGAGTAGAAAGATTTAGACGAAGTATTAGGGAAAGTTGTAATCTTAACTTCTTTCATCTGGTAAATTCAACCCTTAATTATTAATTTAGATTTAGTTTTAAAGTAGTGATTTCTTAGTCAATTCCAATTGTTTAAATAAAATTGAATTGATATAAAGTTAGTACTTGGATATTATTAGTAATAATTCTCCGTGGGAACGATACTCTACTTGTCACTTTATTACTTGTTGATCGTGTATACTTGCACGTAAATTGTTAATATAAAATTCAGACAACAAGCTCCGGGAGAGGTGTGCTCTGGGAGAAGTACATTAGCTAGGAGAGAGAAAAATTATGTGTGTATAGAGAGGTGTAGAGTGGTGTAGTGAGATGCCCCTTCCATGTGGAGAAGGCTTACAATTTATAGGCATGAAACCTTTAGGTAAGGCCATAACGTGAGGGTGAAAGCATTAATTCTTCAAGGAGGATAGTTACAAAAGGTAAGTACAATTACAGTTGCCTAAATCTTTGAAAGTGGGTATCCGGATGATCTCTCTCCCACTTGTTCTAATATTCTTGGACTCCTTAAATCTTAGACTGGGTTGGATTGATGCATCGGACTTGGCTTGTCTTTTAGTTGACTCGGGCTTGCTATATTTGTTGGTCCTGACCTAGTTGAATTTGGGCTCATCATTTGCCCCCATGCCCCATGCCCCTATTGCTTGCAAGAGAAGGGGGTTGAGGATATGAGTGAGCTCTCGAATAGATAGAAGGTATTTTGCATCCCACAGCTCATCTTTTCTTCGTTCTGCAACTGCACATGGGTGTCAAGAAGGTGATGGATAGCTATGGCCTTGGCTCGGGTGACGTCATTCTTGTTTCCAAGGACCTAAGTGACACCATCCCAGCTTCCAAGGACTTGGGCGGCGCCAAACCAACTGCAAAGGCCTTGGGATTACTTGGATAGGAGGATTTGACGATGCCAAAGAGGTTGGAGGCATAGGAGTTTGCATAAGTAGGGGACCCAGGCAGCGGCCATGGCAAGTGTGGGCTGAGTGACGACGACGTTAAGACTGAAGATGAAGGTGAAGGTGACACTGTGCTTAGAGGGTGGAGGCATAGGAGTTTGCACAGGTAGAGGACCTAGGCGGTGGCCATGGCAGGTGTGGGCTGAGTGGCGACGACGTTGTGACTGAAGACGAAGGTGAAGGCGAAGCCGTGCTTAGATGACTGAGCAGCGCTGGGCTAGGCTTGGGCACCCCAGGATTGGTATATGTAGGCTGGAGACGACAGCTGGCATGGGCACTGGTAGGCTACTGGCGATGCCAGCATGCTACTAGGCGACGCCTTGCAGACGCCAGACTGGGTGTTGGCTGGTGCTAGATGTGGACCCCGTATATGTGGGCAATACCTTGGAGTAGAAGGCGATGCCAGAGAGGCCTAGGCATAGTTAGGAGAGGGGAGGGCGTGCTAAGCGTTGGCTGGAGTATTAGAAAATCATGAAAAGGCGATAAAACTTTGAACGACCATAATTTTGCACTCGGTTGTTCATTTGAGGTAATTTTTTTTTTTTGAATTTAGGTATTTTTTTTAAATACAAATTAGTAAAATTGATGGTGGTGGGAAATTACGTTCTTGCAGGCAGCTATTAGGCATTTATGGGCAACGGGTTGGCATTCTGGGTTTTTGTCAGAGATGGAGATTATGATGGCTTTTGACTATGCTGGTTCTTGACCTTGTCTCTGATTACAGGCGCTCCTGTTGATAGAGCGATGATGGAGGTGGAGGTTCTCTATGCTTCTAGGGCAGCGTTATCCCTTTTTCTCAAGAGGGTGAGATTTTATGCCCCCAGTGCATTTTGACTGAAGTCCAAAGGCAAGGTTACTTCTTGGGAGTGGGATCTGGTGGTGCCCCCACTCCTTCCCAAACTGGGACTTCTATGTGCACTAGAGCTAGCTTTTGTACCACACTAGAATTTAAGACTCTATTACAGTCTTCTATGGGGACCGTAGCTCCATATAGCTGCCCTACTTCTAGAAGTGGTTCGGTACCCATGTTTCTATATGATTTTAGCCAATGAATGACTTTGGAGGTTTGTGACTCCTAGGGATATCAGAGAGGTTAGATCTCGAGGTCTAGATGACATTATCAATACCGCAATGGAGGGGTTTTCCATGTCTTTCTTCTCAACTTTGATTTTGTTCCAGCCTCCTTTTCTTCATATTTTGCTTTTTGGATTATTGTAGGTGACTGTTGTTTTTCCCTTCCTCTTTTCAAGAATGATCAAATTTGGAGAGGTATCCAGGGATCTGGCAAAAGAGAGGTGGGATTCGAGAGATTGCGGAGGAGCAGTTGAGGCTTGCTCATGAAACAGTTGCACCTCTTGAGACTGAGCTTTTTGGCATCCTACAAAAGGGCCGAGAAGCGAGAGACTGGTAAAAAGACTGTCTGTGTAAGAGTAGAGTCAGGGCTGCGAACGTCCCGCGAGAGGTTCACAAAGTTGGAGGCTGAGCTACTTATAGATCAGGAGAGGGCTACTGTGATAGAGGCTTATAAGGAGACTACCTACGCGAAAGCAGAATCAGAGCTGCGAATGTCTCATGAGAGGGCTGCTAAGATGGAGGTTGAGCTACGTATAACTCAGGAGAGGACTTCCGTGGCAAAGGCTTATATGGAGACTACCTACACGAGAGCAGAGTCAGTGCTGCAGATGTCATGTGAGAGGTTCACAAAGCTGGAGGCCGAGCTATGTATAGCTAGGAAAAAGGGCTGTCGTGGAAGTGGCTTATAAAGAGACTACCTATGTGAGAGCAGAGTCAGAGCTGCAAACGTCCCATGAGAGTGTCGCAAAGCTAGAGACCGAGCTACATATAGCTTGGGAGAGGGTTGTAGTGGCAGAGGCTTATAAGGAGACTACTTGTGCAAAAGCAGAGTCAGAGCTACAGACGTCCCATGAGAGGGCCGCAAAGTTGGAGGCCGATCTACGTATAGCTCGAGAGAGGGCTGTCGTGGCAGCAGCTTATAAGGAGACTACTTATGCAAGAGTAGAGTTAGAGTCGCAACGTCCCGTGAGAGGGCTGCAAAGTTGGAGGCCAAGCTACGTATAGCTAGGGAGAGAGCTGCAGTGGCAGAGGCTTATTCCATTGAGATAAAGATGAAGAGGGTGGTTGCTGAGAGGGCCATTGTAGGCGCCTTTATTAATGGTTATGAAGAGGTTGACAGATTTTCCTACTTGTTGATTTCTATGGCTTCGTTCCATATGAGAAACCAGGGGTAGATGGTAATGGAGAAAGCCTTGATGATAATGGCTCAGGGAACCGTGACTGATCGTCAGGAGTATGACGACTTTTGTCTTTTTTTCTACCTTATTTTTAGGTCATGTTTTGACTTTTATAAGTTATTTAAAAACTTTATGAAATGAAAGCAAGACAGTTCTGGACACAATAATCTTCGCAGAGTTTTATTTCATAAAATAATAAATAACAGAATAAATCGATTGAAATAATAAAAGACACATAAAATGAGAGCCAATTGCTTGTACTCGTTATAGTTCTTCAAGTGTTCGATGTCCTATAGGTGGGCCAAGACTTTCCTGAAAGAGTTGGAGTCGCCTGTTCCTCTTAGCCCTCAAGAGATTGTTTGAATTTCTTTGAGGTATTGCTGGCGTCCTTTATGGTTCTAGTCCCAACCAAGTGGCAGATTTTGTCCTCTGCCAGCAACGTACTGCCTCAACTGGCCGTGCTATATGAGCTCCTCGATCTGCCTTTTAAGATCAAAGCAGTCGTCAGTATCATGGTTGTGGTCGCAGTGGAAACGAAAGTACTTGTTCAGGCTCCTATGTTCTGGGGCAGTCTTCATATTTTCTAGCCAACGTACTGTAGGATCATCCTGTATTTGGAACAGGATATGCTATACGGAAGCATTGAACAGCGTGAAGGCTTGCTGCTCTCTCAGAGGCGGGGGACCAGAGGGGTCCTTGACAAAGATTCTATCTGTCCTATTCCTTTTGTTTTCTACTTCCCGCTTGTCCTCTCGCCCCCCGTAGGAGGACTCACCTCGTCTGGACTTGGTGACATCCTCGGCATTCATGTACTTTTGTACCTTTGAAGGCAACTCTGACATACTGGATGATGATTTTTTCAGGATAGAGAATATGAAGTTGGAGGAGCGCAGACCTATAATAAAAGTGATCATGGTTATCTTATCGTCTGGCTCCTCAATCTAGAGAACATCCTTATTAAAACAAATGAGGTAGCTCCTAAGGCTTTCATTCTAGTCTTATTTGATGGTGAGCAGGTGGGTAATCGACTTCTGATGTTGACGTCCCCCAATGAAGTGGGAGACAAAGGATTTGCTCAAATCCGTGAAGGGGTGGATAGAAGATGGTTTGATCTTCGTGAACTATTGTTGAACAAACCCCTTCAAGGAGGTAGGGAAGGCTCTACATATGATCTTATCAGGCATGTTATAGAGTTGTATGAGAGATTTATACGTGTCAAGATGATCTAGAGGGTCTTTGGTACTGTTGAAGATCTTGATGGCAGAAATCTTGAACTTCAAAGGTAGGGGTAATTGACAACNATACGGAAGCATTGAACAGCGTGAAGGCTTGCTGCTCTCTCAGAGGCGGGGGACCAGAGGGGTCCTTGACAAAGATTCTATCTGTCCTATTCCTTTTGTTTTCTACTTCCCGCTTGTCCTCTCGCCCCCCGTAGGAGGACTCACCTCGTCTGGACTTGGTGACATCCTCGGCATTCATGTACTTTTGTACCTTTGAAGGCAACTCTGACATACTGGATGATGATTTTTTCAGGATAGAGAATATGAAGTTGGAGGAGCGCAGACCTATAATAAAAGTGATCATGGTTATCTTATCGTCTGGCTCCTCAATCTAGAGAACATCCTTATTAAAACAAATGAGGTAGCTCCTAAGGCTTTCATTCTAGTCTTATTTGATGGTGAGCAGGTGGGTAATCGACTTCTGATGTTGACGTCCCCCAATGAAGTGGGAGACAAAGGATTTGCTCAAATCCGTGAAGGGGTGGATAGAAGATGGTTTGATCTTCGTGAACTATTGTTGAACAAACCCCTTCAAGGAGGTAGGGAAGGCTCTACATATGATCTTATCAGGCATGTTATAGAGTTGTATGAGAGATTTATACGTGTCAAGATGATCTAGAGGGTCTTTGGTACTGTTGAAGATCTTGATGGCAGAAATCTTGAACTTCAAAGGTAGGGGTAATTGACAACATCTACAATGAATGGGGTATCAATGCGCCTTACCAAGTAACCCACCGTCTCGGGCGCCTGTGCCTTGATGGCGTTGAGGGCATCACCAAGTTGGTTTTGCATCTCTATGATCTTTTCGTCCTATTGGTTGAGGACATCCTCCATTGGGTCGTTGTAATGGCTTTCATGATAGCATACTAGTTTTCTCCCTCGTTCTTGTGCGCAGGTATATAAGGAAGGGGAACATGTGAGCTTTTTGCACGCTGAAGACGGACTCTAGGGCGAGAGGTGCTCAAGCATTGTCCTCGGGCATTTTTTCATGAGGCTCCACAGTGGGGGGCGACTTGGGGCCCGGAGTGGTGAGGTTGTTGTGCTTCTCCCGTTGGAGGGAGTGGTGCTCCTCCTACAAGTTGAGGGGCAATGCCTCCCCAAGTGACATTCAGCTAAATGATTTGCTAGTTCTAGTTTGTCAGCAGCTACACGGTCTGTAAAAGTTATTGCCCGACCACAAGAGTCATCGCAATGGATGGTTTCGAGGGTACGAGAGAAGGCGGAGCCTCCTCCTAGGGGTCCGGGTTGTTGTCTCCCGGTTGTTGACTCATCAACCTGGTCGTGATTGCCATAGAGTAGAAAGGTAGTAAAAAACTTAGTCGTTTCTCATAGACGGCGCCAAACTGATAATGCACAAAATAGTCTTGTGCAAGATCAACAGTCAAGTGTGTGATAAGGTGTAATTAATGGACAATAAATAAATAAAAAATGACAGTAATGTAAATATTGAGTCAACACACAAATATATAGTGATTCGGTCCGAAAGACCTACACCACTCTAGAAAACGACAACGGTAGCCAGGGGGTCTTTATTGATGAATAAAGTAAGAGAAAGAAAGCTCTGGGAGAGGTACAACAGCTAGGAGAGAGAGAAGATATGATTATGTAGAGAGGTGTAGAGGTGTAGAGTGGTGTAGTGAGATGCCCCTACTATGTGGAAAAGGCTTATAATTTATAGGCATGAAACCCTTAGGTAAGGCGGTGACGTGAGGGTGAAGGCATTAATTCTTCGGAAAGGATAGTTACAAAGGTAAGTACAATTAAAGTTGCTTAAATCTTCGAGAGTGGGTATCTCGATGATTTCTCTCCCACGTGCTCTAATATTCTTGGACTCCATGAATTTTGGACTGGGTTGGATTGATGCATCGGGCTTGGCTTGCCTTTTAGTTGACTTGGGTTTGCTGGATTTGTTGGGCCTAACCCAGTTGAATTTGTGCTCATCAGTGTTAATTTGTCATGTCATCTTTGAATTCTTGTCGTACTAAGTTCTTATCCGTTATTGTCACACGTAAAAAATTAAAACCCCATGTGAATTCAAATTTTCTTTTATTTGAGGGTTGGGGAGTAAAGGATGTGAGATTGAAACTCATTCACTTTCGAGTGAGATTCAGCCTTTACTACTAGATGAGTCCTTAACCTCTATGAATATGGGATTAAGGCCTCTTTTGGATCTCAAGGAAGGTTTCCCTATAGGAGATAATTAAATATGGGGTCCATCCAGCTCAGACCCTTTTTCACACACATGGCCTCCTCTCTTGCTGAGCTTTGGGAAATACTAGGCTCTATCAAATGCTCCGCTGGGACCATTCCTTCAAGATTTCCCTACACTGCTATTGCTAGCCTTGCCAATGAATATGCTCATATGCTCTAGCATTCTCTTCTCTCGAAACTTGTAAAATTTCCTCATGAATGAATTTCCCAAGTAGCTTATTGATGACCTTCAGATACATTGTCATTCTTCCTTCTTTGCATTGTATTTGGACTTGATCTACCTCACCACCAACAAGGAATCACTATGGATCAGTAGTTGTTGAGCTTCCATAAATTTGGATTATCTGAGTCCAACAATTAATGTTTCATACTTTACTTCATTGTTAGAGACTTTGAAATTAAATCTCAAGGCATATTTGAGGTCAATACTTTTTGGAGAGGTCAAGCTAAGCCCAACTTTTCCATCTTCGGGGTTCCTTTTCTCTACTCCTCTTATGGCCTACAGAAATAAATTTGTTTTTTAACCTTCTCGTCCTCTCTAAATAAAAACAACACTAATTGAAAAATCAGAAACTGCTAGGTATAGCACCAAAACCTCCTCTAGTTTTGGGTTGACCAAGATAGGTGGTATGCTCAGGTAAGCCATTACAGATCANCTATGGATCAGTAGTTGTTGAGCTTCCATAAATTTGGATTATCTGAGTCCAACAATTAATGTTTCATACTCTACTTCATTGTTAGAGACTTTGAAATTAAATCTCAAGGCATATTTGAGGTCAATACTTTTTGGCGAGGTCAAGCTAAGCCCAACTTTTCCATCTTCAGGGTTCCTTTTCTCTACTCCTCTTATGGCTTACAAAAATAAATTTGTTTTTTAACCTTCTCATCCTCTCTAAATAAAAACAACACTAATTGAAAAATCAGAAACTGCTAGGTATAGCACCAAGACCTCCTCTAGTTTTGGGTTGACCAAGACAGGTGGTATGCTCAGGTAAGCCATTAGAGATCGAAAATGCTCCTCAAACTGATAATTCCATTGGAAAACTGTCTTCAACACCTTGGATGGAATATTTGGCCGTTAGAGGTTCTCTTCCCTAGGTATAATGTGTCATTCTAGAAGTTGGTGACGTGACATTCTATAGATGGATTCTTCTTGTCCATGGTAAGATTTGATGATGAAATTACTCTTTTATCCCTTTTTCGATGTAAATTGAACTACCCTACCTCTAATCTATTTTGATAACTATTGAGCTGGCTCATGCCTTAATTGACTTGGATCTTAATACATCAGGTTAGCCATACCAAGATTAGGTCAGCTAGTCCATTCATTGTACTATAGGCTTGTTTAACATATAAATTTATTCTTGGCATCATCAATTGGAGCATAGTCAAATTGTATTCTCCATATCCAAAAGAAAGTGAAGGTATATTGGATCTAACATCTAAAATCAAATCTAATATGTAAAAAAATTAAATACACAATCGAGAAAGCTCTTACAGAGGTTGCCCATTTTGAAAGTTACCATTGGGAGATCGACTCAACTCCAAAGCGAACAGGGAAAGCTTAGAGCATTGAAAATCCTTGTAATTAGCTCTACCCTTCCTAGTTGTCTCATAAAGAGTTGCCAGAGAATAAGGTTATCTACTATTTGAAAATCAAAAGGCCTCTTGGTCTGAGTCAACGACTCATGTTTGAAGGGAAAAAAGGGTTGAGACCATAGTTATCTAGAACCAAACTAGACATCAAACCGGCAGAGAGACCAGATCAATAGTTCAATAGTTCAACCATTAGGTCAATTGGTTGGATCGGTCTTATAATAAAAAATAAAAAAAATAAAAAATTATAAAACATAATAATTTTGACTAAACTAATATGAAACATGTCCACAATGTATACAATTTTTCATAAAATTGACATGGTAAGCACATAATCCTATCAAACAAAAATAAAAGTAAAGTAACAAGGGGTGGGCTAGATTCAAAGGCTTTGTCTTTTTTGCCTTCTCAAGGCAATGGTCTTTATTGTATTATTTTTTTGCTTTGGGTACTATACTATTTTTTGGAAATTCAAATCAATGACAACAAAAAAAAATACATAAGCTTACTATGTGTTGTGTTTAATAGATGTAGAGTGTGTATATTGTGTGTGTATGTGATTAACCCTAATTAAGGCATAATTTAATTTAGTTAATAGGTAAATTGTATTAGTTAAATAAAGTTAAACGAGTCAAAATAAATCAACTTAGGGTTAGTGTGTGAATTAAGGATAATGTATTGATTGTTGTTCTTTTCAGGATTTTGTGTGTCAAAACTACAAACTACTAGGGAACTAATTATTAAAGCTGCAAATTATACGGTGCCAATTGTCAAAGCTGCAAACTATACGGTGCCAGTTATCAAAGTTCAGAACAAAGGGGGAGCAAAGTGTAATTCATAGCCGTCAAACAAGTCTATCATCCTCCCTTGTTGCCTATAAATACTACCCCTTAGGACTTGTAAAATATTCATCTTTTGGTAGTGAAAAACCCTCCAAAAGTATTATTGCTCTCTTGCTCATTGCTTTCTTTAAGTATTGCTTTCTTTTATTGTATTACTAGTCATAACCCGTGCCTGAAGGCACGACAAAATATAAAATTCGAGCGTCCAAAAAATCGTTCCCACTATACTAAATTTTTTTAAAATATATTAACTACAAATTAATTAAATATTAAATAATTAAATATATAATAGAAATGAGTAATGTGATATCTTTAGGGATGAAATATATAAATGATTAAATATGTGATAGAAATGAATGATGCGATTTGACGTTTGAGTCTGACAAATGAATGATGGGTGAGGTAAATGATTGGTGATGGTTTTGAAGGAAAAAATATGACTGGGATAAAATTCAAACACACTCCTGTTTTATTATATAGATTACTTTATTTTAATGTATTGTTTCCTTTACTTTAAGTATTGCTTTCATTTATTATATTATTGCTTTCTTTTACTTCCATTGTTGAGCTTTCTTTTTCCCTTAGAGGAGTGAAATTCTTCCACTTTTCTAAAGCTTACCAAAGTCGTGAAGGGTGGAACGTGATTCACTCATTCTTTATCAAAGATCGGCTCCTTGTGTAAAGTGTTTTACCTTGTAACTCATGTACTTGGAGGGATGAACATCACTCACTTTTCTAGTTTTACCACAGCCATGAAAAGTGAGTAATTTCTCATCCAATCTTTAGTAAGAGGTAAAAGAAATGTATAATTATTTGAAAGTTATATTTGTGTATTTTGTTTATATTTAGCTTCAATTTTCATTTCTTTATAATGTCTTCTCATTACATTGTTGTCTTTACTTTAAGCATGAGTAGCTAAGTCTTTAAGTTGGCTAATCCAAGGGAGACCTCCTCTTGGGTATACCATTTCAACCCATTTTATTTCCTCCCCTCGGTGTACGATGGTTCGGTTTCACTAGGATGAGTGAGGACATGGTGTGAGTCTTTGATATCCCGTAGACTTGTCACGGGTTATGCTNTTTATTTCCTCCCCTCGGTGTATGATGGTTCGGTTTCACTAGGATGAGTGAGGACATGGTGTGAGTCTTTGATATCCCGTAGACTTGTCACGGGTTATGCTTGGATCCTCGCTTCCCACGAATCAATCGTTCATCTATGTACCAGTGGAGGAAGGTTTCGGGTTGACTTGACATTTTCATTGGAGTGAACCCTTCGGATTAGCCAACACTTGTTTCCCATTTCAAATTCATCACAAACCAACTTCAAACTATAAGAGATTTTGCACTTTCTTTGCACCAAAATCACTTTCAAAACGATTCACATCCTTTCCTGAGGAGACGACCTTGGAATATTTTTCCAAGTAAAACACGACACTTAAAAGACTCCTTGCGCTTGGGGAACACTTTTATTCACACGCACACACATTCTGTACATTTTATATTCCACCATTCCTTTGCCCTTTCTTTTGACATCGTCCCAAGGGGGAATGACACTCTCCCTCATACACACCATACATACGTTGAGGGAGATGTTAAGAGGTAGGAACAACACGAAAATAATTCAAGCAATATGTAAGGGAGAGAGAAAAAATAGATGAGAATAGTTATAAAGGCAATCAACTAGGTTATGAAGGCGATCAACTAAGCTGAGATAGAAGTTCGTCAGTTATCTGTTCAAATGGCTGTTAAGGAGATCGATTGAGGTGAGAATGAAGGAGAAGGGAAGGAAGGTGAGCCTGGCTGGTGGAGATTGGAGAAGAAGATGAGATTTAGTGAAAAATTGCCCTAAATAATGATTTTTTGACTTTTTATAGCATTTAAAATTTGGACTGCTCAATTTTACAAAATTATATGATTTATAACAACAAAATTTCGTGTATATATTCACAAAAAGTAAGGTCAAATTACAATTGCCAATTTGATTGAATTTAAATAAAAGATGCGGTGTTGACTCTCTTTAGTGTGCTTCTCATGTATATTATCCTCTGATTCTCGGTAGATTTGATGAGACAAGGACTGGACCGACATGTTTCTTGATCTTTCATTCGTTTGATCTGGTAAAGACAAGGGTTAGACCATCATATTCATCAATCTTCGTTTTGGTGATGTTTTGATAGATTTGTTGAAGACAAGAGTCGAACTAATGTGACTCTCATTCTTCGATCTTTGATTTGGAGGATTTGTTGAAGACCATGGTCAAATTGAAGTGAATCTTATGCATCGATTTTCAACTTAATTTTGTTGAATATTCCCACCGTTCTTTATATTGAACAGTTTGAAGTAATTTGAATCTCTTGAAGAAGGACCTTGACAATTCTTCTTCTCTTTCTAGTTAGATTTGCAAGACCTCAGTTGGGGGTAGACTTTAGCAAAACTTTACTGCTAATTTTCCCTTTTTCTCCTGAGATGGGCTCAAGCAGAGCTTTCTTGATCTTCCCTCCTCCTTGGCTTCTCTTGCCCTTCTTTCTAGGCCTCCTCTTTTGGCTTCTCTTTCTTTATTTCCTCCAGATCTCTATATATAGTATTGGGAGTAGTTATCCATACAAGGAAATTTTACCCAAATACCCTTGCATGAGCCTTAGGTAGTGGGTCACCCATATTAATTTAAAATTATGAGCTTTAGTTGATTTGTGAAATTTAAGTCCAACCCACTTTACCTTTTAAAAGTTTGTTTAATTTGGGTTTATGGAATTTAAGTCCATTTTAATTTAGTTTAACAAGACTGGTTAATTATATTTGGACTGTGGAATTTAAATCCAACTCAAGTCTATTTGATTTTTCTTATTTTGGATTATGAAATTTATATCCAACCGAATTGAATTTATGTAATTATTTTGGGTTCAATTATAGACATTAATTTGTTAATTTTTTAATGTCTACAAATACCCTCTCGAGACTTGTTTGCACATTTAATATTTTATTAATACGTAAATGGGTTTGAATTTATATTTAGATTTAAAAGGAGTTTAATTATATATATATATATATATATATATATTAATTTACTATAGTTCATTTTGAACTCTAAATAAGATATATAATTCAATTTAATTATTATTTTCTAGTCCTTTAGTAATATGGAGTTCTAATTCATCTTAGAGTCGATAATAATTCTTCTGTTCTACATAAACAAATGGACCTAAAATTTAGACTTTCAGTTCATGTATACTTTGGTTTGTGGTATTAGTCTAAGAGAATGGAATGAGTATTACAGCATTCCTTTGTTTGGCATGTTTTCATTCCCTTTCATTCTAAAGGAATAAAATATGGGATTACCCATTACCAATTTAAACATGGTATTTCCTATTCCCAATGACTCAGTAATGAGGCCAAATTATAAGCACGAAACCCGACTCCTCCCGATCCCAGTCTTGTGGACTTGCACCTCCCTCCCCAAATCTCTCCTCCCCTCCACTCCTCTGCTCAACTCTCAGCTCTTCTCTACCGGGCCCCATGCCATTCCACCCTTTCTTGCACTCGGCAACACCGGCGGCAACCGGGGTGTTTACGCGACGACAAATCAGCTGTCTTACGCCGCCGAGGCCCACTGAACGACTCAACAGAATCAGTCAAACTACTAAGAGTGGTCCTCTGGGCGATAATCTGGTGCTCCTGAGTATACAACCGCTGATTGACAAAGCGATCGTTAGGGTTCTGATGAAATGGATAGTAAGGGTTTGAAGGAGTGGTTAATGGAAAGTTGATCTTGGCCTTGGGTCCCCAAAGCGAAAGAGCAGCGGCGTCGAAGGCTCGACCTGCATCTTCAGCTGAATCGAAAGTCCCCAGCCAAACCCTAGATTTTTGCCTTGGGTCTCTGATCTCTGCAGCGAATCTTCCCCAAGGTCTCTGACATTTTTAATATAGGTATTTGGTAATGCATTTTCAATAACAAAGTGCTTTACTACATGACTGCTAGGATAAATCCAATTCCACTTAACAATTGTCTCAACAAAGCTAATTCTTTGTTTACTCATCTTTTGATGTGTCTACACAGTAATTAAATTATGCCCATATGGTCCATAGGGCATATAAAGCATTCTTCAAGTTAAGGGCGAAGGATTGCTTTATTTTCATATTGATAAAAAGGATGTGGTTTGGGATCAGTCAATTGTGTATGTGGTGGGTGACCACTTGATCGTTTTGGACATGGCTTCCAATGGGACCAAAAGTACCACACCTTCCACAGGAGAAAGAGGAGGCTGCAGCTGCTTGATTCTAGGTTGATCAATACATTGGTTCAAATTCTGGTTGCTTTGATGTGGCATCGGATCTTTTGAGAGCAGTGATCTTTTGAGACATGCAGAGCTTGGTTCAAGCTCATTTTCTTCATTGGTTGATCGGCTATGCATCAGTCAACCATTAGGTCAGTGTCTGTCCTTATTTGCCTAGTTTAACTTACATTCTCAAATATGATTCTGTGTTAACATGCTACCTTAAAAATTAACTATCTACCTTGTGAAATAACAATCATGTACCGGCATAAAATTATGAGATTTACCATAGATATGAGACTTGTGTAATGGGTGCTTGCAAAAAGAATATCCAAATTTGTTTATTTACAAGGTCACTGCATGTGCACAACTTGTGAATCAACATGGTATACTGGAGGTTTTTGATGATAAGGGATGATGAAGGTAGTTTTGTTGTTGACTGGGTCTAGATAGACTGCAGTGCTGGAAGTGTTTTATGAGGCTGCTGTGTGCCTATGTTGCTGAATTGCTTTGTTGTGCTGTGACTGGTTTTAAGGGGGAGAAAGGTTGCTGCCATGGGTGAAATGAAGGTGCTTTTGGAGCATTTTGAAGGATTAAAGCCTTTTAGCAGTATTGAATGTGTTAAGAATTCTTGTAATTCTTTGATTCTTGTAATTTCTTGATTCAATTAATAAAATATTTAAAAAAATAATAATAATAATTTTTTATTTAATTTTTTTTTGTCAACCTATTTTTGAAGGAATTTTTTTCTAATTTTTTAAAATTTATAGTGGTTTAAGTTTTTTCAATGGATTCTCATTTTTTTCTAATTATAAATTTTTTAACACAACTTTTAAAGGCAATCGTAATCATAAAAAAAAAAATTTTATTAATTATACTGTGGATATTTTGGTTAAAGTTGATTCTATTCCAATGAAAAATTGTTTTATCCAAACATAAGAATGGAATCAACATTCAATTTCGGCCCTTAGTTCTAAACAGCTGCCAAATATTAGAATGGTAATGCGCATTCTATTTCATTCCCAAGTTTATTCTATTCCTACCGAAAAGTATTACCGCGTATCAAACGCAGCATTAAAGTAATTAAAACTATTTTTTATTTTAAATACACAAACTTAGAATTTTCACATATGGCTCTGACTTTATAAACTCTAAATCTATCTAAAATTTAAAATAGCGTTAATTGTATTAGAGATTCTTAAAGTATAGAGTTTGTCTCATTTTGGTCTCTAATATTTTAATTGCATCATTTTGATTCATGAAGTATTAAATATTTTTCTATATAACCATTCAAGAAAAAAATGTTTAAATTACTAATAATTTTTTATTATAAACATGTCACATAATAACTAAATATGGACAAAACATAATTTTGATAGCTCTTAAACAAATTTTGGATAACTCTTGACAAAAAATTTATAATATGGGTAATTTTTGACCAAAATTTAGATAACTCATGATCAAAACTGTGTAATTTAGGTAGATATTTAACCAAAATTTGAGTAAAAATTTAGTCAAGAGTTATCTAAATTATTTTTTTGTCCATATTTAAGTATTATGTGATAAGTTATGATAAAAAAATCATTAACAAAGTGGTCATGTCTGCTCAAGAGACCATATAATAACATATTCAACACTTCAAGGACCAAAATGATACAATTAAAACATTAGATACTAAAATAAGATAAACTCTATACTTTAGAGACATCTAGTGCAATTAACTCTTCAAAATAAGAAACATTTTTTTACTTAAATTCATAAACTTAGTGTCAACATATTTGAGAATGTTGGTATTATCAATTGCTTGGTAACGCCAAAGAAGTTTGGTGCTAACGTTTTGAAGTCTATCAGGTGTGATTAATTTTTTTTTATTCGTTATAATTATTGTTATTGTCTCTAATTGTACCGCCGTTTGGCACTTCGGCTTAGAAGTCAATTTGGTTTGTACTTATGCTTTCAATTCTTTTCCTTGTTTTTTGTTTATTCACGCTTTTTTTTTTAAACATGACTTTTCTTGTTAGTTTATGCTCTTGTCTACTGGGTATAAATAAATTTTCAGGTAAGATTTTTTATTTTTGTGTTTTGCCTACTGGTATCTAGCCATTTTAGCTATTTTTCAGTTACTTTGTTACCACTAAATTGAATCAGTCAGTAGATTGATGAGTAACTCCTGCCCCTTTATTATTATTATTTAATTTTTTTTGCCTTATTATGGTTATTCTTTCTCTTTGAATCGAAAGAATTTAATTCCAATAATACTATCTTCTAATATCATTTTTGCCCCCATTTTTTTTACAAGTTCTTTTTTCTAATACTTTTATCAAATTAAAAGGTATATGTGTTGTCTTTTCACCATAAAAGTTATTTTATATAATTTTTCACGATTTTCTCTCTTTTCATCTTATTCTAGGTTATGGTGTAAAGTCAATGTTTATTCCTCACCTTTTTTGTCAACAGGTGACAGGAGACCCCTTTTTTTCTTGATGCTATCACGATAATTCTTTACATCTTTTTTTTTTTTTCCGTATTTGCTTATTAAAGTATTCTGGATTTTTTTTTCCAATGCATCAAGACTATTTTTATTTTTTATTTTTTTTTTAAATCTCATATTGACCAATCGTTATCCTAGTAAGTAGCTTAGAACTCTTCTAGTTTGTCCCTTTATACAAGTAACCACCAGATCCACAGTGAACAAATAGTATTATCACGAGTTTTCATTATTAATATTATTATTTGTTTTTCTTTAGTTATTTTGCTTACAATTTGACTCTTTTTATTATGTGTTAGTCTTGACTATGATGTTGTCTTCTTTTTTTTCTTTATTATTATAATTTTTTTAAGAATTTGAATTTGGATAATTTTTCATAAGAATTTGATTTCAGGTAAAAACAAATTTCTAGGAGTTTGGTTTCATGTAAGTTTTCTTCTTTTTATTTTTTGGTGTTAATTAATTTTTTTTCAAAGTTTTAAGTTTTCTCATAAATTAAGAGAACAAGCATGATAGTATTATCAAGATTGATTTTTTTTTTTTTGTCTTTTTGTTTAATTTCCTGTATCTTTTAGATGGCTTCCTATTTAAAAGCTAGATCAATGAATATTCTAAAGATTTCAAAACAAAGAATGATCAAGCTACTTTGAGCAAGGTGAATTGCAAATTTTAAAGAACAAACGTATTCAAGAAGGGTGAATTATAGATTCCAAAGACCCTGATCCCTATAGTAGTTTTGAAAGCATCCTAAAGAAACGAACGTCATATTTATGAAGTCAATGGAAATCTCCTCAAGATGGTGTGGAATGAAGAATCAAAGAACCTAGTTGTCCTCGAGCTTAGTATCAATCCTTACAACAACTTGTAACACTGAGGTTTATATTTCTATAGCAGTGGCCCTTGTGACGAGGAGGATTGAAAAAGAGGTAATTATTGAGTCTGTGACCAGCGTTTGCATGAAAGAAGCTTACAGAATTAGACTTTACCTTTGTGCAACCAATGTATATCCCTTTTTGATGGGGTGGCCCATGACCAGTCCTTGCAACATTTTCTCATTCTTGCAGTTGTGATGGGGTGGATTGAAGAATCGAAGAATCGAAGAACCCAAGAGTTTTCAAGCCATGATCAATTCTTGCAGCTTTGAAAATGGCTAAAGCACTTTGAAGTATCTTGAAAGCAGCCTACAACACTGACTTCATATTCTTGCATCCAATTGATACCCCTTCTTTGATGAGGTGGATTGCAGAATTAAATAAGTAGCAATTCTTGAGCGTGTGATTAGGGCCTACATTCCCTCTTTGATAGGGTGGACTGAAGAATTGAAGAATCGACACTTCTTAAGCCCATGACCACTTCATTTGCATGAGTTGATGACTTTTGTTCAACTTTAAGTGACTTCTATGTTAACCTTAAGTGACTTCTGTGACAGTCTTATGTGACTTCTATGTCAGCCTTATGTGATTTTTGTGTCAGCCTTATGTGACTTCTATGACAGCCTTAAAGTGACTTTTGTGGCAGCCTTGGACTTAACTCAAGAAGAAACATCTCATGTGCTCATTCTAGTGAGTGAGAGCATGAGAGCATCTTTCTTTAAAGGTAGGGTTTCGGAAAGTCAGTAAGCTTTTAGCAAGACTGTTGTCAACCATTCCATGACTTCTATGTCAGCCTTAAAGTAACTTCTGTGTNTTAAAGAACAAACGTATTCAAGAAGGGTGAATTATAGATTCCAAAGACCCTGATCCCTATAGTAGTTTTGAAAGCATCCTAAAGAAACGAACGTCATATTTATGAAGTCAATGGAAATCTCCTCAAGATGGTGTGGAATGAAGAATCAAAGAACCTAGTTGTCCTCGAGCTTAGTATCAATCCTTACAACAACTTGTAACACTGAGGTTTATATTTCTATAGCAGTGGCCCTTGTGACGAGGAGGATTGAAAAAGAGGTAATTATTGAGTCCGTGACCAGCGTTTGCATGAAAGAAGCTTACAGAATTAGACTTTACCTTTGTGCAACCAGTGTATATCCCTTTTTGATGGGGTGGCCCATGACCAGTCCTTGCAGCATTTTCTCATTCTTGCAGTTGTGATGGGGTGGATTGAAGAATCGAAGAACCCAAGAGTTTTCAAGCCATGATCAATTCTTGCAGCTTTGAAAATGGCTAAAGCACTTTGAAGTATCTTGAAAGCAGCCTACAACACTGACTTCATATTCTTGCATCCAATTGATACCCCTTCTTTGATGAGGTGGATTGCAGAATTAAATAAGTAGCAATTCTTGAGCGTATGATTAGGGCCTACATTCCCTCTTTGATAGGGTGGACTGAAGAATTGAAGAATCGACACTTCTTAAGCCCATGACCACTTCATTTGCATGAGTTGATGACTTTTGTTCAACTTTAAGTGACTTCTATGTTAACCTTAAGTGACTTCTGTGACAGTCTTATGTGACTTCTATGTCAGCCTTATGTGATTTTTGTGTCAGCCTTATGTGACTTCTATGACAGCCTTAAAGTGACTTTTGTGGCAGCCTTGGACTTAACTCAAGAAGAAACATCTCATGTGCTCATTCTAGTGAGTGAGAGCATGAGAGCATCTTTCTTTAAAGGTAGGGTTTCGGAAAGTCAGTAAGCTTTTAGCAAGACTGTTGTCAACCATTCCATGACTTCTATGTCAGCCTTAAAGTAACTTCTGTGTCAGCCTTATGGGATTTCTGCGGCAGCCTTAAATGACTTTGTGGTAACTTTATGTGACTTTTGTGTCAGCCTGATATGACTTCTGTGTCGGCCTTATATGACTTCTTTGTCAGCCTTATATGACTTTTGCGGCAGTCTTATCTGACTTTAGTGGTAACCTTAAGTGACTTCTGTGACAGTCTTAGGTGACTTATGTGACAGCCTTGAGTGACTTCTACATCAATCTTAGGTGACTTCTATATCAGCCTTAAAGTGACTTCTGTGGTAATCTTATGTGACTTTGTGGCATTTTTATGACAACCTTAAATAACTTATGTGGCCGCCTTAGGTGATATCTGCATTAACCTTACGTGACTTCTATGTCAACCTTAAAGTGACTTCTATGGCAGTATTAAGTGACTTATATGTCAATCTTAAAGTGACTTCTATGGCAGTGTTAAGTGACTTATGTGGCAGTCTTAGGTAACTTCTCTCAATAGGTGGATTATAGAATTAGATAAACAGAAGTTTTGAGCCTATGACCAGTATCTTATGATCAATCCTTATAATAGTTTGAGAGTACTTTACAACTCTCAATGCTCTAAAAATTAAAGAATCAGTATGGTAGTTCGTTGTTGCTTCGTTGACAGAATGATGTGCTCTATCACCTAGCTGTCATCAAATGCAAGACCTTTGTCTTCTAGCAAGTAGATGACTTTGATTTTTGATAAAGCTCCACCAACAACTCGAAGTTTTTCTTCTTCTTTTTTTTTTTTGGCTGAACCCATCGTATCATAGTTTTGGTTCATGAGACCAAAGAGCAAAAATAGATTTTTTTTTTTTTTTTGGTTATGTTAAGTTGTATACAATTTTATCTCATGCGGGCTAGGATTAAAATATATATATATATTATTTATGTCGTTCATAGTTTTAACTTATATAGGTAAAGAGTAAAAATAAATATATTTTTTTAAACCGTACACGGTTTTAACTCATGTGGGGCAGGAGTAACATATAATTTACGTTAAAGAGCTCATGAATCTTTATTTTTGGTCAAGTTGCATACAATTTTAGCTTATGCGGGCTAAGAGCAACATTTTTTTGTAGCTTGAGTTATGCATAGTTTAACTCATGCAGATTAGGAGTAACATGCAGTTTAGGCTCGTGATCAAGGAGCTATGCTTGTTTTTAGGTGTAGAAGTGTTTTAGAAACTTCCCATTGATCGAGTCAATCCTCAAGCCATCTTTTTCAGCTATCTAGTATGTGGAAGTTTGCCCCCTCCTTTAAGTGTAGATGAAGTTGGTCTGAATTCATTTGCTGAAAATGATTATTGTGATTGCAATTCTTCTATTATTTGATCAATGATGACATAGCTAAGAGAAATGCCTTCTTTCTCGATGTCTACGTAATGCACCGTTTTCTGCTTTTTGTTATTTCTCGCGGGTTATTGTTGATCGACAAGATCCTCAATTATTTTTGCAAAATTTAAAGCATGATGTCTACGTCGTCTCCATTGTTTCTTAACTTTCTTGAGAGAATTTAGTTTATTTTGTTAAACCAAATTCTCAAGCTGAGTAAACACAGAAACCTTTTGTGGATTATCTAAAGGAGTAGCTTCCTCACTCAGTTGAATGAACACCATCCCTCGACCACCAAGTCGATTAAAAATGAAACCACAAGGTTGTGTGACTTCTTCATTTTCGCAATCATAGATTTATATCATGATAGGCTTGGATGAGGCCTTCTTTAGCTTAATTGGAATTAGAGAAGAAGAATATTCTAAATCAAGTTTGTGTTGCGTAGAAGACTCTCCCTCTGTAATTCCTTGCATTGTTGTTGATTTATCAACTTACTTCGTTGGCAAAACTAAATCAAAATTTTTAAGATGGCGTGTTTCACCTTTGCCATATCCTATATTTTTGAAGAGTTTTTTAACGCGACGATCAAACCAACCATTTACAAAACTCTTTAAAGTTGGGTTAGAGATTGTCTATTTTAATAATTGAGTTATAAACAAGTTTATGTCTTCCTTCAAAAGCTTGACGTCTGTTCTTGTCTTTATCTTGATAGTCTAGTCTTTGGCATGTGATAGGAAGGCCTTTGAGATGAGTTCTGTCCCAGAGTAGAGCTTGACATCTCCAAAGTGATATTTTTCCTTTGAGAAAGACTTAATCTCACCAATGATTTGCCTCACTTCTCCATCATGGAAATATTTGAAGCATCGATGCAATGTTTGATGGCACAACTCCTATCTCATGGAGCCAAGGTCGTCTAAAACAGTGGCTCACAAGATATTTTGGAGTCAATGACATGAAAACGGGCATAAGACATCAATTCTCTAATTTTGATCTTGAGATGAATCATAACCATGACATCTTGCCTTGTTGATTGAAGCCTTGAATCGTCATCTTACTCTTTGACAATTCATCCATAGAGACTTCAAGTTGCTTCATGGTACGAATTGACATGATGTTGACAACTGATCCATAGTGAATCAATATAGGAGACACCTTATAATCTTGAATATATCGGCTAACATAAAAGGGTCTATTGTGTGGACGAGAACCTAGATGTAAATCTTCTTCAGTGAATGAGATTCTTGCCATGTAATCAACATGAATACCCCTATCGGCTCCAGTTAGAGTCTTCCCTTTAAATCTTTTTGGGTCAACCAAAGCTTGTACCAATGCTTCACATGTTTCTTCAGAAAATTAAAGTGCCTTGGACAAACTCAAATTTGATGGCATGCTCTTCAAACTTTTCAATCATATTTTCGTCTCCTCATACTTCTTTTTGGGCACTTTTGGTACTTGAATCTTTATTTGATGGAGTACTTGTCATGCATTTATTTTTGTGAGCACTAATCATATAAGATGTGGCTAGTTATCTTGCAAATAATTGGTTGGGAAAGTACTCCAACAAAGTTACAAGTGTGCAAGAAGACTATTTATAGTCTTCATCTTCAATAGTTATCGACTGGGGAACTTTTTTTTTTATTGCATGATGTCTTCGATTTCGGCGAGCATGAAGTCCCATTTTCATTTCAAGTTGTTTTGGCTTATTAGTTGAAGAAGATGGATGTTGTTTCTTACGGCATCTATAAGACTTCATCGTAGTCCATTATCCTATATCTTTCTCAATAGCCAAAGAATAATCCAAAGGAGGCCACCTTCATGGTTTCAGTTCAAAAATAGGTGCTCCCAATTTGTGATCTGAGTCACCTGGTAGATTAAATGATTTTTTGTTAGTAGTCGAGGTTCAGTAATTATCCTTTTTGTTGACAAAAGTTGACTAACCATCCCTCATCTCATTTTTCAATTCAGATTGATGACATCCAAATATCTAGATCATCTATCATGAGCTCATAAAGCGTTGGGATTTTTGTGCCTTGTCATACCTGGGTATCGTACTCTTTTTGGAAAAGAATTAGTGAGTTCCTTACCTTCAATTGATAGTGTTTCTTCTGTAAAGGTGGAAGAACTCAACAATTGTGATGGTTCCTTAAGATGTAAGGGATGCGACAATTGTACTCCTTTATTTGAGATTGGTATAGGATCAAAAGACCTAAGAGTGACCATTGTCACATTTGCAGTTGATGTATCTTCACTGGAATCGAGTTTGATTTTCTTCTCATTCAATAGACGAATAATCTCTTCCTTCAAGATAAAACATTTCTCAAAGGGATAGCTAACAATCCAATGATATTTGCAATATTTTAGATTATCAACCATTCTTGCTTCTTCTGGTCTTTTAGGTGTTGGGAGCTTGATAAGCTTTAATTTGAGTACCTAATCAAAGATATCAGAAACTTCAGCATCAAAGAAGGGATAGTTTTTCCCTTCAAGTTCTTTCAAAATTGATCTTATCTTATGTTGGACCTGGTACTGAGTAAACTTAGGATTGAAGTCTGTATTTGACCTTTTATTAGAGACCTTCAATGGTGCATTGACGATTGCCATAACTTCCTCTGCTTTGAAAGGTTTCACTTTTTCATCACATCTTTCTTTTCACAAGGATCACTTATCAAGTGACTTCCATGTCTGGCGATCTGGATCTCCAAGTCATGTGCTTCTGTTACAAGTTCTTCGAAAGTATGGAGTATGTTTAACTAGAAGCTATAAAGTAATCTCCAATTTATTCCTTGAACACACATATCAATCAAAAAATCTTCACTAATGCACTCCTTGCAGTTGAGAACAAGACTCCTCCAATGGCCGATATAATCGATGATGAATTCATCTCTTATTTGTTTTGTCCCTGCAAGTTTAGGAAGACTCACCTTACATGGAGTACTGTTGAAACGAGTGAGGAACTCTCGTTTAAGTTGTCCCAATTGTTAACAGTCTCCGTTATAAGATCTGTGTACCAGTTGAACGCTACACTTTTGAGGGAATAGATGAATTATTTCACCATCAAATCATCGTAGGTGCCAGCATTATTGCAAGTTTCGATAAAATGGGTAACATGTTGTTTTGATTTGCCTTTTCCGTCAAATTGTTGAAACTTCAGGAGTTGGTATCCCATAGACATTTTGCATCTCAACAATTCATCGACTATATGGCTTGGCACATACCAACGAAGATTGTTGAACTCCTCCATATTGGGCTCAGATCGTATCTGCAATCATATGCTGAAGTTGTTTGACAAAAAGTGCAGCAATGGAAATTTGAGAAGAATCTTGTATGACATTTTGCATCACAGCTCGATCATACTGTTCTTGCTTTTGTTGATTTTCTAAAGACTTAGGATTTTCGGTGTTTTGGTACCAAATGGATTTGGAGTTTCTTAACTGCTTCCTTTTGAAGGTTCTTACATTTCGAGCCGATTCATGAGTGCGACGATTTGCATGTCTTTAACTTCAAGTGCTTTGGTCAGTCTTTTGATTGTAGTAGTAAGTTGCTGAAGATGTTCTTTAAATGAAGTGACTTCCATCACCATCACAAGCATAGGTGTATCGAAGGCTGAGGAATAATCATGTCACTTTTGCTTAGGAGAACTCTCGGAGTAAGATTCAGTCCTCGAGCCTATGTTGGAATGTGTGTTGGGCAGAGAATCGCCTATTTATTCCTCTAGATCGATGGAAGAATGGGAATGTTGTATTTGTTGGAAGAGCCTTCTTTTTGCTTTGCCTAGAGCGATTCTTCATCGGTGGCAAGAGTTGAGATTCGCTCGCCTTTGCTATAATTCGAGTTCTTGGAATTGACTTCTCGACCAAGTCTACTGACTTATCGGTGAGAGGAATCATGATGTCTTTGATTGCCATTATTGTTAGGCTTATTGAATTTTTTGACTTGAGAGATGAGAGGAAAATAGGGTCCTATTGGGTGTGTCAAAATTTGTAATGACAAAAATTCATGTATAATTAACACAAAATAAGGTTAAATTACAATTGGCAATTTGATTAAGTTTAAGTAAAAGATATAGTGTTAACTCTCTTGGGTGTGCTTCTCACATATATTGTCATCTGATTCTCGGTGAATTTGATGATGACGAGGGTCAGACTAGTGTATTTCTTAATCTTTAAATTGATTTTGACTTTGGTTGACTTGGTGAAGACAAGGGCTTGACCAACGTGTTCCTCAATCTTCGATTTCGTGACACTTTGATAGATTTGTTGAAGACGAGAATTGGATTGACATAGTTCTCATTCTTCGATCTTTGATTTGGTGAATTTGTTGAAGACGAGGGTTAAATTGACGTGACTCTCATTCTTCGATCTTTAACTTGACTTTGTTGAATCTTCTCACCGTTCTTTGTGTTGAATGGTTTGAAGATAATTTAGATTTATTGAAGAAGGACCTGAGCAACGTTTCTTCTCCTTAGAGATAGATTTGCAAGACCTCAGTCGGGGGTACACTCCGGCGGAGCTTCACTACTGATATTCCCTTATTCTCTTGAAATGGACTCAAACAGAGCTTTCTTCATCTTCCCTCCTCCTTGGCTTCTCTTACTCTTTCTTCTTAGCCTCCTATTTGGTTTTTCCTTTTTAGCTTCCCCCAGACCTTTATTTATAGTGTCGGGAGTAGTGATCCATACAAGCGTATTTTACCTGAATACCCTTGTATGGGCCTTAGATAGTGGGTCACACATATTAATTTAAATTTTTGAGTTTTAGTTGATTTATGGAATTTAAGTCTAACTCACTTTAACTTTTAAAAGTTTGTTTAATTTGGGCCTATGAATTTTAAGTCAATTTTAATTTAATTTAAGAAGACTGGTTAATTACATTAGGCTGTGAAATTTAGGTCCAACTCAAGCCTATTTGATTTGTCTTATTTGGGTTTATGAAATTTAGGTCCAACCCAATTTAATTTATCTAATTAGTTTGGATCCAATTATAGACATTAATTTGTTAAATTTTTAATGTCTACACAAAAGTTTTTACCAAAATTGGCCAGTTTTTCGATTTAGAGACAATTTCGTTGCACACCCAATCTAATTAGCAAACTAGACCTGTTAATGACCCGGTTGACCAGTTTATCGTTTAGACTGATAGGTCCAGTCCAGTTCTGATAACACTAGTTAAAACCCCTTGTCCCACAAAAGTCTTAGCCTCCTTATCAGCTTATCTTGAATTTGAAAGGCTCTCCCACAAGGAGTCTTGCCCACCTATAACTACTAATTCAAACAAACTATGAAGGGGAGCCTAAGGGACACACCCAAGTTACGTAATATTTGTTCTAAAATATTCTTTTTCAACTTTCTCGCAAATAAATTAAACATCAGGGGGTCAACCCCCAGAGCTCACTCTCTTCGATCTTCGACTTCTTTTCAGGTCTACCAAATCACATAAACTTCATTTGAATCTTAGAGAAGCTAGTTCCAGCCATAAAAAATATAACTAAGTTCATTGGAAAACTGTAAGGAGGAGGACAGACATCAATCCAGTTTGCGTAAAGATGGAGTGAAATTTTGCACCAACAAAATCCATCTGTCATCTAAGTGAGGAAAGATTTGGCTAGGCAAAGGGCCATACCTTTACACAATCCCAAATTTTTTACATACATTTTCGACTAATGTATTTATGAACAGAAAAATAAAGGGAAAAGGGTCCACAAGTCCACCCCATCTTAATGAAAGACTAGCCCCGAGAAAAGGACCCAATTAGTTAAAATTGTACCATTCTTATAGGAGATTTACTTTTCTATTTAAAATATATTATCTATCTCTCCTCTCTTATCCTTCCCTTTCTCTCCATCTTCTCGTCCTCAAATTTTCCTCTTCTATTTATTTGCCTTACTCTCTCTCTCTCTCTCTCTTGTGTGGATTGTTTTGCTAACATTGTGTTCTCAAGAGGTTATGTGAAAATTATGACCAATGAGGCAAGAAAGATAGTATGGAGTTGACTGAAAAAAAACTTATACATGAAAGCAAAAAGGAATAATATTAATTATAATTTCTATTGTTTAAATGACACCAAAAATTAGATATTAGATAGCTTGCTAAATTAATTGGTTAATTGCCTTATGATAATTTGTTGATGTGGTTTTCTTTGAGTTCAGTGAAACAAATTATATGGGCAATGTACTCATTTACATTAGTGTTATAAGTGAATTTCGAGAACAAAATTCATTTAAATGGGAAAGAGTTGTGAGACCCAAATAAACTATTTAGATACTTTATTTTGTGCTGAGGATCTAGCTGCAAGTACTTATGTTAAACATTGGATTTAAAATTAAAATAGTTGAAAACACAAGTAAATTAGTGTGGGTCCAATGATAAACTTATAGTTACGAGTTAAGAATTCAAGAAAAATATATAAGGGTGTGTATGTTAATTTTACATGAATAGTAATTTTAGTTTGATAATTAAAAATTAAGCTATTAGAAATACAGGAGATCGGGTATAGGTCTAAATATAAAAATTGAGTTTAATTTTTGAAAAAAAAAAAATCAAAGTTGTGATTGATATACAAATATGTATAGAAGTATCCATTTATTCATAACCGTAAGATCTGAACACGCATAACAAACATTTAATTTTTGTAATAATCGTATTCACATATGACATGCATGCGTAAGATTGATAACTAGTATTTAATTACGAATAATGATATGAGACCTAAATTTGAACATAGACGATGAATATTTTAATAGATAGAGATAATTTTATGAAGAATGATTATAAGGAGAATTATTTTATTTAAAGTGTGAAAAGTTAAATACACATTAACATGTGATATGACTTTATTATTTTATGTACGTTAGCATATGTGAAATTAATTTGGTGACAAACACGTGACATTAATTTATTGTTATAAAAATAAAATGTGTTAGTGTGTGCAATGAGTGGTTAAGGGTCCAAAATACGAATTTAATGGTTTACCAATTTTTTTGGATATATGTACATATACGTCTAAGTATAAATATGAATAAAAAAAAATGGGTAAATAAATATAAGTGTAAAAATATATGAATATAAGAAATATATGTGTAAGATATATATATATATATATATATAATATGCAAGCAACGATGGAATAGTCCACTACATGCAAGACATGTCTTGCATGCAAATATAATAAAAATAAAAAAACCAAGGGTGGGGAATGCAAGTGACGGCTAGAAAAAAAAAACAAGTAAGGTCACATACAAGGCTAAGGGAAAGGAACGAGAAAAAAAGAAAAGAAAAGAGGTCTTGCACTTGGGGATTTTGGCTAGAGCAAGAACCAAGAACGAAAGAAAGAGAAAACTAAGGGAAGAAGAAGGAAAGAAAGAAAAAAAAAGAGAAGAAAAGAAGGGGGAAAAAAAAAGTAAAGTGTGGGTGCAAATGTAATAATTGTGATCCATTTCTTTTCCAAGATGTAGAAATCTAATTTTAATATATATATTTTGAGTATTGCATGTATTTAAAGTATGGTATTTTGTATGTGTTTGGATATTTTATATATATATATATATATAATGATGTTTGGTTAATGCATGAAGGTTTCAAATTGATATTTATATGGGTGTATAAATTAAGTTATTATTGTTGTATGAAAAATGGAAGAGTGAAATAGTTGTAAGTGGGTTGAATTTTAGTTAAGAAAAATAAAAGTTTGGTGAGTAATTAGGAATCTTGTTAATTGTTCTTAAATTTTTATGAATTTCATGGGTATGAGGAATTATAAGGAAGCATGCAATCATATGATTTTATGGGAAAGTATGTAGATTCAAGTATATTTTGGTTACTATAATTTTATAAGAAAAGTTTACCTTAGATGTAATGAATTCCAGTAGTTAATTTAAATAGATTATTTTCATGTGACTCAAATTGATTATAGCTACTAGTTTAATCGGTTCGAGTAATTGATATTATTAGGTATGAATGAGTTTTTGAA
This sequence comes from Ilex paraguariensis, assembly GCA_963454935.2. Lineage (NCBI taxonomy): Eukaryota > Viridiplantae > Streptophyta > Magnoliopsida > Aquifoliales > Aquifoliaceae > Ilex > Ilex paraguariensis. The sequence goes on along the minus strand of CAUOFW020009202.1, from coordinate 63,810 downwards.
CGTGACATGATTAGATTATGGAACTTAATTCGAGTAACCAATTCGAGTAAAATGGTATTACTTATAAATACTTGAATGGGATTATGAATAATGAGATCCTGGTCCGGGGACGACCGCTGTAAAGAACACATCTCAAAAAGCTCCGGCAGAGGAGTCATCAACAAGGTAAATTTTCTGCGAGGTATGTACGTACGCTAACCCTTGTTTCATCTACATATAATATTTATTTGACTGTCTATCTTATGAGTTCTATTACAAATAAATGGCTTAAGTGTCATAAGATGTCTTTGTGACAGACTATAATATTATGGTTTAGTTGTCTGTGTGACAAGCGAAAAGAAAAACCTAATGGTTTGAGACGATAAAGTGTTGGATGTCTAAGTGACGTATTTTATTTACACAGTCAAGATGTCTGAGGGACGAAAGCTAATTGTTAGATTGGATTATCTACGTGACTAAAAGTAACCCAAATGTTCAAGTTTGTCTTTGTAATTGAGATAAGTTAAAGCTGATTTCGTCTAGGTGACAGAAGCTGAAATGAAAAAAAGATACATATTGTTGACTTGTCTAAGTGACGATTATATACCAATATGATGATTAAATTGTGTTTGAGTGTTGTCGCCTGGGTGGCGAGACGGTTATCGCTGTGTGAAACTTTAGAGCAACGAAACAAGATATCGAGAATAAGTTATGGAATCACAAATATTAAAACTCCACTAATGAGTAAGGACGTTACATTATTTTCTTTTCTTTATATCTGAAATCTTGAATGAGAACTCACTGAAAAATTTCCCTGAAATCTTATAAGATAAATTGTAAACAAGCTTGCACTTCATTGTCGAACTAGAAGTCCAAGCAGGAGTTATCGGGAAGGGTTCATCTCAGTTTCTTATATTTTTAAAGAAAAACCTTTTCAACTGTACATGATGTAAATACTTTTGTTCTTCCCCTTTTTGACATGTAAGCAACACTTATGTATATATTATATGGTAGCGGGCTAGTGTGCCGCGCATGTAAGACTTTTATTTTTTTTAAAATGATCCTAAAATAAATATTTTCAGGATAGGTTTTCTTTTAATACAAAATTTTTAATAATAGTGTAGTGGGATTGGGGTGTTATAATTCAGAACTCCGAAGGAAAAAACCCTGACCCATCCATGGAACATGGAACACCTGAAAAGGTATTATTACTAATGGGGTATAAGCCAATAACTATCATTTTATCTATCTTTTGTTGGTTCAGTCAATCTCTTTTGTTATCTGTTACTTCAAATTATGAAATAAAACTTTGTAAGAGTTATGTTGTGTAGAACTCTCTTTCATTTCATGAAAGTTTATAAACAATTTACAAAAAAGTTAAAACATTACCTAACAACAAAAAGATAAAAGTTGTCATATTCTTGACATCACTCATAGCCCCTAATCCACTCTCATCAAAGCTCTCTCGGTCACCATCAGTTCCCAGTGCCTCATATGGGACGAAGGCAAAAAAGTCAATGGCACGAAAAGCTGTTGAGACCTTCCCCTAAACTCCGCATAACCATCAATAAAAGTTCCTGCAATGACCTTCTCAGCAGCCTCCCTCCTTCTCTCCATCTCAATGGAGTGAGCCTCTATCCTGGTGGCTCTCTCACTAGTTGCTAGCAGGTCAGCCTATGCCATGGAATCCCTCTCCTGAGTTATCTGTAGCTCGATCTTAACTCTAATGGCACTCTTGAGGGATGCCTGCAGTCTTGTCTTTGTTCTCGTGCAGGCAGTTAAGGGTGTTCAAATTTCTGACTGGCCGCAAGTTCCTACCCTACCCTATCCTACTGAACGGCTAGCCGTAAATATCGGGTAGGAATGTGGAAGAGTTTTTGGTCTTCCGACAATTTTCGAGTAGAAATGCGGAATAACCATCCATTTTCGCATTCCTACCCTACCCTACCCACAATAATTTTTAATATATATATATATATATAAACTAAAACAACCCTAATCTACCGAGTCCTAAGAGCGTCTGCACCTCACACCTCACTTGGCCACTCCATTGCTCCTCCTTCATCGTTCTAGACTTCCCACCCAGGTTTTTTTTTTTTCTCTCTCTCTCGTGTTATGACGCCCCAAAATTCAGGGGTCTGTTGATTACCCATCAACCCGCGGAATACCCTTAGATATCAAGTAACTCGATATCTCGCCGTTATGACCCATTTACCAGGGTCCTTAATTTAACAAAATTCGGGTAGAGTCTCATTTGTACGGGAGTTCTACCCAAAATACAACCTGTGCAATATACATTAACATAACCTATCTAAGGCCCAATATAACATAATGACCACATTAGGTCCATTTATAAGTAAAACTTGACCACATCGGGTCCATTTATCCATACTCAAATAACATATGCATCGTTATATTAAAACAACTCATATAAACTCAGTTACAATTCTTTTACACATTACATGCCCAAAACATAGTTTTACATAAACCAAGGTTAAAGGCCACAATCCGGCCTCTCTTCAAGCTTGAGGATCCAAGTGAGGGCCGTCCATTAGTATGTATCCAGAATCAGAAATATTTTTCCGTATAGGGTGAGCCACGCCCAATAGAGTAATTCCTACAGAGGTTATNCCAAGTGAGGGCCGTCCACCAGTATGTATCCAGAATCAGAAATATTTTTCCGTATAGGGTGCGCCACGCCCAATAGAGTAATTCCTACAGAGGCTACTCCCCACCTAAGTGCACGTGCAATGCTTACATACAACATTTCATATTTACATCAACATTTCAAGTAAGAATATGCATTCAATGTTGGAATTTATCATGTCATGTCATGAAATGAGATGAGACTCACTCATGCAAATCAACTCGAGCCCTTCCCAGCTCCTCAACACATGCAAGTGTCAATGTGTATGGAATCGTCATTTATGTTGCACATCAAATGACTTTACCAACCTAGGGTCTTTGTATGGGGTGGATGTTTATGGGCTTACACCAAGGGTTTCCAACCTACTCAAAATTTATGGATTTCAACCAAGGGCTCCACGTACGCCCACACACTTCATGGGCCAAGCCAAGGGAGTGCGTATCCCAATCACCGAGCCTTGCACCCGAGGGATCTTCTAGTCCCTCTTTGCTAACCTCAACCCTAATCACTATGCAACCTGTGCAACTCGACCAAGTTTAATGGAGTCCACTCGTCATCTACCAAGTGTGGTGTTGACGACAACCATGCACACACCCACATGATGCGATGTTACCATGTATATGCAATATGATGTCCCATTGCACAATTATAACATATTCAATATGTTGTGAAAGACATATGAACAATATCAATACATTTTACATATTTCATGGCAAAATTATATCATAAGCATATAATTCTCATTTTTCTCCTCAATGTCAATATAACACAAGCATGCACATACATTGACAATTTTCATAACACAATTTCAAGCATGTTATCACAATTTTTATATCAATAATACACTTAATCACAAAGGTGAAATATAACATAAAATAGCCCATGTAATAGCCCACACAACGGCCCTTATATAAGCCACAAAACAGCTCCTATATAGGTCATAAGACAACCCCAAATTCAATCACAAAATAGCCCCTAGACATGCCATAAAACAGTCCTAAATTCGGCAACAAAATAGCCCCTAAACAGGTCATAAAACAGTCCCAAATTCAGCCACAAAATAGCCCATTAACATGCCATAAAATAGTCCCAAATTCAGCCACAAAATAGCCCTTAAACATGCCATCAAACAGTCCCAAATTCGGTCCAAAATACAACCACATAGCAATCCATATTTTAACCCAAAATGGTCCATCATTTCAACCTCAAAACAGTCCATAACAGTCCATAGTTTCAGCCCCTAAACCGGCCCTAAAATAGCCCTAAAGGAGAGGAATAAAACCAAGGTAAGAAGAACCCTACTTCAATCAAAGTGTAGAGAACTTCTATAACACCAAAACAACCTCAAAATTTTGATTTTCTCCAAAGTCTCCTCTTGGATTTTCGATAAAACCTACTCTTTTTGGTACGTACACATAGCCCTCGTCGAGGAGATGAATTTTAGCTATTGGGCCGAGTTGATCCAAGCGACGGAACTTCAAAGATCTAAGGTAGAAAGCTTAAAGAATTTGAGTTTTTCTTCTCTTTTCTTTTCTCTCTATGGCCAGCCAAACAAGACTCAAATGAGGGTGAAAATATCTGATTTTTTAAATATTTGCCCCTATTTTTACCCCCTTAATGTATGGTCCAAATTGCACCGCATAATTCTGACTTTCGGGTCCATTTTTCATCCTGACACGATTCGTTATACCTCGAATTTAATTCAAATTCATTTTATTGAAACTTTAACTTAATTTTAAAAAAAAAAATTTTTTTGGAGACCTTTAAAATGTTATTCACCTCGCAGTCGTCTCGAACGACGTGCAAAAATTCGACTATCTTGAAATTCGACGAAATTTGACAGGGTGACTAGATTTTACGATACGAATCTAACAGCGAACTCTGTTTCCTCATCTGAGGTTTAGAACATGAGTATTTTAATACACATTAGGATGGTAAATTATCATTCTGTCATTTCTAAGAAAAAGTTTAAATTTTAATGAATTTCACATTCTTCTCCCCTTAAAAGAATTTCGTCCCCAAAATTCACATACACATGCACATACAGTCACATGCATATGCAACAATGAAATAATGCTAAAAGACTATAAGAATGTACCTCCATCCTCGAATAAGAAAGGATAATTGGTACGGATGGTGTCCTCGCACTCCCATGTCGCCTTCTCCACTTCTCGGTGCTGCCACAGCACCTTCACTAGTCGCACAGTCTTGCCTCGTAAAATCTGTTCCCGGCTATCCATGATGCGCACCTGTCCCTTCTCAAAAGTCTCATCACCATCAACAACAAGCTTTCCCTAATCAACCACATGAGTCGGATCTGGGTTGTATTTTCGGAGCATAGAGACATGAAAAATCACATGAACACCTGATAGATTTGGCGGTAACTGTAACACCCCAAAACACACCCTGGACAACATTACATTCTAAAACCATTCATATCATGAGAGCACTAATATAATCCCTTAAGAAACAAGTCTTCATTTGTCATCCACGAATATTTACAACATTATCCAAAAGAATAAGCTCAAGTCAGGACTATTACATCTCAAAAATTAATTAAAGAAGCGCAGCGAAATAAACAAAAGAAGCTAGACTACACAATGCTTTAAAAGAATGTCCTAATCTAGTACAAAAGAAAATGAGGTTGTTCTATGCGTCCACCTCGGGATCCAAACTCCCGTCCAGTAGAGTCTCCCAAGTAGCGGGCTTCTCGACACTTACGTCCTCCTCCTCAAGCGGGTAATCTGAAAAATGTTAATGATAGGGGATGAGCACGAAGCTTTGTAGAAAAATTCTCTCAAACTCATACAAGGTTTAAAAAAATATTTAAAATGGTCGGTCTCAATTTTAACATAACATAGATACATAATTTGAAATAAAGCAGTAACATTTAAAAAGGATCTCAAGTTTATTTAAAAACATTACTTAAATGAATAAACGAGCACCACATACAAATAATAACATTAATTGTCATAACTAATTTCCAAAAATTCTTTTGGTAGGTGGCATACTTTGTGGTAACCTCCACCCCCTTTAGGTCACTTTTGATTCTCAAGCATCCTTACCGGGAACCTCTTGAGAATGGATGAGCATCCTTACATGAAACCTCTCACCAATCACTACATTGTTTTTCAAGTATCCTTACCGGCAACCTCTTGGGAAGGGGTGAGCATCCTTACAAGGAACCTCTCATTCATGTGCATCATAAACAATCCAACCAAGCATACAATTCTAACATTTATCTCAATTTATAAGTATCTATCCAAAATCTCCAAAATATATCTTGTAACAATTTCACAACAAACTAAGAAAATACATGATATCACAATAACATCATTTTGTTACCCAACACAAAGCACTAAGGTTTCGAAATTCATAATAAAAAAATTATTTAGGAAGAAAATACATCACTCTCCAAAAATTAGGGTTTTAAAACTAGAAATGAGATTTCATGGGTATTAAACCCTACTTTGTTCAAAACATATAATCCTTATAAAAAGCCTAAGAGATAATGATTCTATAACATATATATATATACCATTGATAGACAAAATATACATATATAAATACTCTAGCCTCAATGTAAGTGAATGAGAGAAAATTCATACCTTGAATCCTTAGTTTGTAGGAAAAACTTGAGCTTTGATCTTAAATCTACCCTTAAATCTCTTATTTTTTTTCCTTTCTTTCTTCCTCTCTAATGCTTTCTAGGGTTCCAAGAGATGTGGGATGAGAGTGGAGTGAAAGAAATGAGGGCAAATGGGATGAAAAAATATCTCAGTTCCGAAATTTACTGTTCACAGCCTATTTTGATTTTTTCCAAAATTACGGGNCATTTTTACCACAATTATTTACTATATATCTATATACATATATAAAATAAAATGCAGTTGTTCTTCGTATGTTGCTCCGTCTTGAATTTCAATTNAATCTCCAATTTGATCCATATGACTACCCTAAGGTTTTTTGACGTTTCGGATTCATTGTTAATGTTATTTTAACCTAAAAATATTTATTTTAATGATTTATCTCAAAATCAAAGTCAACGTACGCCCGAAACACTAAAGTTTCTATTTTACCCATCTGAACCAGTTATTAATGAAGTTTAGCGTNGTTGGTAGTCAAAGTTGATATGCCACCTTGCCTACCGCTTTGATTACCTCAAACGGTCCGGTATATCTTGGCGCTAACTTCTCCTTGTCGAATCGAAACACGCCCTTCTTGGGTGACACCTTGAGAAATATATAGTCTCCCACCTTGTCTTCGTCTGTGGTTCACATAGCTCTTCTGTCTATTTTTCNAACTGTTTTGACATTGCTTCGTTATCTGGTCATAACTCTCTCATCCGAGCTCCGATTGAGATGATTCAAGATGATATGGAATGATAAGAAAGAGCTCTAAAACTTTCATGTTTTGAGTGTTGAGAGATATTGATTGAATCAAGGTCTAAATCGAGCTTGAAGTTGCAGCCAGTACACTGTTCAAGATAATTGGGCTGTTTTGACATCACTTCATTATCTGGGCATAACTCTCTCATTCGAGANCTCAATACTTTTCTGATAACTGTTGTTGTAAGCAAACTCCACCAACGGTAAGTGGTCGCTGTAACTCCCCTTGAAGTCCAACGCGCAAGCGCGTAACATATCCTCCACAATCTGTATCACCATCTCGGATTGTCCATCCGTTTAGAGATGAAAAGTCGTACTGAAGTGTAACTCTGTCCCCATCGTTTGTTGTAGACTTTGCCAGAATCTCGCTNAAGATTCTATGGAATGCTAAACAAGAGCTATACAACTTTCATGTTTTGAGTTTTGAGAGATATTGACTGCATCAAGGTTGAAATTGTACTTGAAGTGGCAGTCAATGCACTGTTCACGTANACAATTCGACACAATCGAGAGCGGAACGCTGTGTAACCTCATTATCTCACGGATATGCAGTTGGCTCAAAGTCTCAAATGTATTCGTGATCTTCATACCCAAAAAGTGAGCGAACTTGATGAGTCTATCCACAATGACCCACACTGCATTATGTCCGCACGACGTCCGTGGTAAACCCGACACGAAATCCATGGTGATGTGATCTCATTTCCACTCTAGAATAGGCAAAGACTGTAGGACTCCTCCTGGCCTTTAATGCTCAATCTTCACCTGCTGTCACACTGCACATTTTGTCACATACTTGGCTACATCTCGCTTCATTCACCTCCACCAGTATTGACGCTTCATGTCCCTATACATCTTTGTGCTACCGGGGTGGATAGCAAACTTGGAGCGATGACACTCCCCAAGTATCTCCTCCTTTAGGGACGAATCATCGGGAACACATAGCTTCTCCCCATATCTCAACTCTCCATTCTTCCAAGACCATCCTTTAATCGCTTCCCTATTCTCCAATCTGACTCTAATCTAATCGAGTTCCGAATCCAAACATTGCAACTCCACTACCGGTCGTCGAAGCGTTAATTGAGCTACAAGGTTGAATAGATATGATTGATACTCCGGTCCATCCACCCATAGATCGTACTCCTCCAATGCATCAATCATTTTCCACCTATTTACCGCAAGAGAATTGATTTCACCCCGAGACTTCCTGCTAAGAGCGTCGGCAACTACATTGGCCTTCCCTGGATGGTAGTTGAGTGTGAACTCATAATCTTCCAAGTACTCAATCCACCTTCTCTGCCGGAGATTCAAGTCTTTCTGTGTGAAGATATACTTGAGGCTTTTATGGTCCGAAAACACTTGAAATTTCTCCCCGTATAAATAACATCTCCACAACTTAAGAGCAAACACCACTGCAGCCAGCTCCAAGTCGTGTGTGGGATAATTCTGCTCGTGCACCTTGAGTTGCCTCGAGCCATAAGCCACTACCTTCCCTCCTTGCATTAGAACGCATCCCAATCCTCGTAGTGAAGCATCGGTGTAGACATCGTAGCCTTCCCCACTACTCGGAATAATGAGGATAGGGGCAGTCGTCAACTTCTCCTTCAAGGTGCGAAAAGCTAGTTCACACGCTTGAGTCCACAAAAATTTCTCCCCCTTCTTTGTAAGGTGAGTCATCGGCATCGCAAGCTTGGAGAACTCTTCCACAAACCTACGATAATAACTGGCTAACCCCAAGAAACTCCGTATTTCTATTACGTTCTTTGGTGGTTCCCATTTCATCACGACCTCAATCTTTGCGGGATCAACTGCTACTCCTTGCTCGGACACAACATGGCCAAGGAACTTCACTACCTTCATCAAAAACTCACACTTGCTCATCTTCGCATATAACTTATGTTCTCTCNCTTCACTTCCTTCATCCAAAACTCACACTTGTTCATCTTTGCATATAACTTATGTTCTCTCAATGTTTGTAGCAGAATAGAGAGATGACGAGTATGTTCCTCTTAAGGCTGTGAGTAAATCAATATGTCATCAATAAACACAATGACAAATTGATCGAGGTAAGGCCGGAAGACCCTGTGCATCAAATCCATGAAGGCTGTGGGGGCATTAGTCAATTCGAACGGCATCACCGTATACTCGAAATGACCATACCGAGTACAAAAAGCAGTCTTAGGAATATCCTCCTCCTTAATCCGTNAGATATGGTTGATACTCCGGTCCATCCACCTATAGATCGTACTCCTCCAATGCATCATTCATTTTCCACTTATTTATCGCAAGAAAATTGATTTCACCTCGAGACTTCTTGCTAAGAGCGTCGGCAACTACATTGGCCTTCCCCGGATGGCAGTTGAGCGTGAACTCATAATCTTCCAAGTATTTAATCCACCTTCTCTGCCGGATATTCAAGTCTTTCTGTGTGAAGATATACTTGTGGCTTTTATGGTCCAAGAACACTTGAAATTTTTCCTCGTATAAATAACATCTCCACAACGNCTTGGAGTAATACTTCGAACCCTTCAACTGATGAAATAAGTCATCAACTCTCGGCAATGGATACTTATTCTTCATGATAACTCGATTCAACCTCCGGTAATCTGTGCACAACTGTAAAGTCTCATATGTTTTCTTCACAAAGAGGACCAGGGCTCCCCAAGGTGAAGTGCTTATACAGATAAACTTAATCGCCAACAAGTGATCCAACTACTTCCTTAGCTCCTTCAACTCCAAAGGTGCCATCCGATAGGGAGCAATGGATATGGGTTCGGTTCCCGGATAATGATCAATCTTGAACTCAATTTTTCTATGTGGCGGTAATCCGGGTAATTCTTTGAAAAAAATATCCAAAAACTCTGATACAATTAACACCACATCCGTATGGATTTTATCCCTGTCATCTCCTATCAAGCTAGCTAAGAAACTCAAATGACTGCCCGATTTCGCTCGTAAGAATCTACTACCTGTAGTAGAAAATGGATGGAAAGAATCTTGGTTATTCACAAAATTGAAAACGACTCCTCCCGACAACTGAAATATAATCCGCTTGCAAAAACAATCCATTATCGCCCGAAAAGCGGACAACAAGTTCATCCCAAAAATCATATCATACCCCTTTATCTCTAAAGCAATCAAATCCACAATCTATTCGTGCTCCCCAATGCGAAGCACGCAACCCTTGCAGACCCGACTAGTATCTAACCGTTCTCTCGTGGACAAGCTAATGTTCATAACATACTCTAGCTTTACGAAACCCAATCCCAAATCAAGTGCATATGTCGTGCATACAAATGAGTTTGTTGCACCGGGGTCAAATAATATTCAGGCTCAAGAATTATAAATAAGGACGATACCTTCCACAACGGCATTGGCAATGTCCTCCCCCAACTGAGTCAAAGCAAATACTCGCCCTTGGTTGGTGCTGCCAGGGGCTTGAGTTTAAATCGGTCGCTGTGGTGCAGGCCTCGATGGTGGTGGTTGGGCTACTAGTACCTGTCTTGTGGTCTGGATAGGCCCCTGAGGTGGAAAAATTGGGCAATGCATCCGAATATGACCCACACCTCAGCATGCAAAACAGGATCATGGGGTAATACCGGCTCTAGTCTGAGTGTCTCCCTCTCCTCGGGCTGTCAAAAGTCGTTGTCCACCTGTCTGGTCTGGGCGACGGTATGGTGTCGGTCTCTGTGCCTCACTAGTGCTAGCACCCATCCGGATCGGACCTCCTCTCGAGAAGCCCTATCGTCGTTGGCTATCCTCTATGTCTCTCTCTACCAGTGCAGCTCTGTCCACCAAGTCCCCAAAATCACGGATCCTGAGAGCCACCAACTTCTCCCTAATGATCGGCCTCAAACCCTGCTCGAAGCGCTTGGCCCGGTCGGCCTCAATAGATATAAATCTCATAGCATAACGGGAGAGATCGTCAAACCGTCTCTCATACTCAGCCACAGTCATACTACCCTGTCGTAGTGCAAGAAAATTCGCCTTCATTTGGTCTTTGACCGATCAGAGAAGTACTTATCTTGAAAAAGTTGATCGAACTCTTCCCAAGTGAGTGTGTCGGTTTCCCTTCTCCTTTTTATGGCATCCCACCAATAGTCAGCCTCCCCCTCAAACAAGTAGGTAGCCAAACCAACTCTCAACTCCTCGGCAACTCTCATGCCGTCACAGATCTTCTTCACTTGGCGGATCCATCTATCCGCCTCCAAAGGATTGAAGCTCTCTTGAAAATTGGGTGGTCGTTGTCTTAAGAAGTCCCAAAGAGCTATCATCCTTCGGTCTCTGTTCCCATTGCCTAGTACTTGAGCAAGAGGATGAGCTCCACCATTGTGGTTGTTGTTACCATTTTAGTTTTGTACCAAAGTGGTGAGCTCCCTCAAGCATTGGTAAATGCCTTGCATGGCATTCGGAGGGGGTGGTGGTGGTGGATTCGATTGACCTCCACGGCCACGCCCACGTCCCCATCCCCGTCCTTGTTCGTCGTTCATCCTGCACATCAATTCACAACTTAGTTCATGGATGTACAGGACATCCTAAATATTAGGTTAAGCTAAGGCATAGAACGTGTATAAAATTTCACTCAAGGATTTGATTCATCATAATCCTAAAGCTCTAGAGGTGATTCCATAATCTACAGCTCTTATGTAAAACCAAAAGTCTAGGCTCTGATACCAACTTTGTAACACCCCAAAACACACCCTAAACGACATTACATTCTAAAATCATTAATATCATGAGAGCCCTAATATAATCCCTTAAGAAACAACACTTTATTTGTCATCCACGAATATTTACAATATTATCCAAAAGAATAAGCCCAAGTCAGGGCTATTACATCTCAAAAATTAATTAAAGAAGCGTAGCGGAATAAACAAAAGAAGTTAGACTACACAATGCTCCAAAAGAATGTCCTAGTCTAGTACAAAAGGAAAGGAGGTCGCTCTATGCGTCCACCTCGGGATCCACACTCCCGTCCGGTGGAGTCTCCCAAGTAGTGGGCTTCTCGACTCTTACGTCCTCCTCCTCAAGTGGATAATCTGAAAAATGTTAGCGATAGGGGATGGGCACGAAGCTCTATAGAAAAATTCTCCCAAATCCATACAAGGTTTAAAAAAGCATTTAAAACGGTCGGTCTCAATTTTAACATAACATAGATACATAATTTGAAATAAAACAGTGACATTTAAAAAGGATCTCAAGTTTATTTAAAAACATTACTTAAATGAATAAACGAGCACCACATACAAATAATAACCATTAATTGTCATAACTAATTCCCAACAATTCTTTCGGTAGGAGGCATACTTTGTGGTAACCTCCACCCCCTTTAGGTCACCTTTGATTCTCAAGCATTCTTACCGGGAACCTTTTGAGAATGGATGAGCATCAAAGGTGACCTNCAACCTCTTGGGAAGGGGTGAGCATCCTTACAAGGAACCTCTCATTCATGTGCATCATAAACAATCCAACCAAGCATACAATTCCAACATTTATCTCAATTTATAAGTATCTATCCAAAATCTCCAAAATATATCTTGTAACAATTTCACAACCAACTAAAAAAATACATGAGATCACAATAACATCATTTTGCTACCCAACACAAAGCATTAAGGTTTCGAAATTCATAATAAAAAAAGCATTTAGGAAGGAAATACATCACTCTTCAAAAATTAGGGTTTTAAAACTAGAAATGAGATTTCATGGGTATTAAACCCTATTTTGTTCAAAACATGTAATTTTTGCAAAAAACCTAAGAGATGATGATTCCATAACATATATATATACCATTGATAGTCAAAATATACATATATAAATACCCTAGCCTCAATGCAAGTGAATGAGAGAAAATTCATACCTTGAATCCTTAGTTTGTAGGGAGAACTTGAGCTTTGATCTTGAATCTACCCTAAAATCTCTTGTTTTTTCCTCTCTTTCTTCCTCTCTAATGCTTTCTAGGGTTCCCAGAGGTGTGGGGGTAAGAGTGGAGTGAAAGAAATGAGGGCAAATGGGATGAAAATGGGGTTTAAAACACTTCAGCCCCGAAATTCACTGTTCACAGCCTGTTTTAGTTTTCTCTAAAATTACGATTTTGCCATTAAGAATCTCTAATTTGGTCCATATGACTACCCTAAGGTTTTTCGACGTTCCGGATTCATTTTTAGTGTTATGTTAACCTAAAAAAATTTATTTTTATGATTTATCTCAAAATCAAAGTCAACGTACACCCGAAACACTAAAATTTTTATTTTATCCGTCCGAACCGGCTATTAATGAAGTTTTGCGTTGTTTGCAAATAAAATGTGATAAAGGGTGCTTATTAAAGTCTTTTATATTTATTTGAAGCCTAAATGTACTCATTATTCTTATATTTTAATTTAGGATACAAATGGAGACGTTAAATGCAAAACGAAACTAATTGGACTGTTTTTACATCGCTTCGTTATCTGGGCATAACTCTCTCATCCGAACTCCGATTGAGATGATTCAAGATGCTATGGAATGATAAAAAAGAGCTATAAAACTTTTGTGTTTTGAGAGATATTAACTGCATCAAGGTTTAAATCGGGCTTGAAGTTGTAGCTAGTGCACTATTTAAGCTAATTGAGTTGTTTTGACATCACTTCGTTATCTGGGCATAACTCTCTCATCCGAGTTCCGATTGAGATGATTCAAGATGCTATGGAATGCTAAGCAAGAGCTACACAACTTTCAAGTTTTGAGTTTTGAGAGATATTGACTGAATCAAGGTCAAAATCGCGCTTGAAGTTACAGCCAGTGCATTGTTCACGTCCTGTTTCATCCCTTTTCCGTTTCCAATCCATTTCTAAACTAACCAAATCCATCACAAACCTCTCCAACACACATTTCTACATCAAACCTATTTAATACAAGTTCTAGTACCTAAAATTTCATATTTTCACTTATTAAAACTAAATTTTAACTATTATTTTCACTAACATTTTAAATCTCTACTTTTCCAATCTACCAAATTCAAACACACATTACTACACATATCCATATTTTTACCACAATTATTTACTATATGTCTATATACATATATAAAAGAAAATGTGGGGTGTTACAGTAACGCCAACCGGTAAGCCACTACACTCACCCTCTCGAGTACCTTGAAGGGCCCAATATACCTCGGCGACAGTTTTTCCCACTTACCAAACTTGACCACTCCTCTCCTAGGCATTACCTCAAGAAGATATAATCTCTCACCTCAAACTCCAGAGGTTGCCACCGTCTGTCGACGTAGCACTTCTGTCGGCTTTAAGCCATGAGAAGACGTTTCTGTATCAAGTTCACCTTCTCAAAGGTGTCCCTGACCAAATCTGGACCCGTAGAGGATCTCTCTCCCACCTCCGTCCAACAAACCGCAGAACGGCATGGCTTTCCATATGATGTTTCATAGGGTGTCATCTGTATGCTCGTCTGGTAACTATTATTGTATGTGAACTCCATCAGGGGTAAGTGATCTTTCCAACTACCCTTGAGATCTAGGACGCATGCCCGTAGCATGTCCTCCAAAGTCTGGATGGTCCTCTCTGACTGATTGTCCGTTTGGGGATAAAAAGTAGTGCTCATCATTAACCGTGTTCTTGTGGCTCGTTGGAAATTCTTCCAAAAATGAGCTGTAAACTTGGGATCCCGATCTGATACTATAGATATGGGTACCCCATGCAACCGAACAATCTCTCGTATGTATAACCTGCAGAATTTCTCCAATGTGAAGTTCATTCGCACTGCCAAAAAGTGTGTCGACTTCGTAAGCCGATCCACTATCACCCATACTGCATCATGACCCTACGATGTCCGTGGCAAGTGAGTCACAAAATCCATTGTGACATACTCCCACTTCCACTCAGCTACCTCCAAAGGCTGGAGTAACCCTGCTGGTCTCTGGTGTTCGGCTTTCACCTGTTGACACATGAGACATCGGCTAACAAAAGTCCCAACGTCTTTCTTCATCCCACTCCAATAATACTGGCGATGAAGATCATGATACATCTTCGTGCCACTTGGATGCATAGCAAAACGAGAACAAATGGAACTCTCTAAGAATCTCCTCTCTGAGTTCCGCAGATTGGGGAACCACAATCCTTCCCCTAAACTGAAGACTACCATCCGAGTGAATGGCCTAGCCTTCGTCACCTGTACCTAATCGTGCTCGGTCCCTGATGAATGATAACTCTGCATCCTGTCCCCGGGACTCAATCACTTTGCTCAGTAGGGAAGGTGTAGCCACTAAACTCCCCAAAGTACCCTAAGTCTGCCCCATGTAACGCAGCCCGAACTGTCCCACAGTCTCGAGCATCTGCCGCTCCCGGGAAGTCACACTAGCCACGACTCCCCATGACTTCCGGCTGAGTGCATCAGCCACCACATTTGCCTTACCAAGATGGTAATGCAAAATGAAGTCATAATCCTCCAAAAACTCCATCCACCTGTGTTGCCTCATATTGAGGTCCCGCTGTGTAAAGATGTACTTCAGACTTTTGTGATCCGAAAACACCTCAAATTGTTCACCGTATAAATAGTGGCGCCAAGCCTTCAAAGCAAAGACAATGGCCGCCAACTCCATGTCGTGCGTGGGGTAATTCTGCTCGTGATTCTTTAACTACTGAGAACCATAAGCCACCACCCTCCTGGACTGCATCAACACACAACCGAGTCCGTCCTTCGAGGCATCACAATACACTGTGTACCTCTGTCCCCTTTCCAAAACTATCAGAATAGGAGCTGATGTCAGCCTCCTCTTCAACTCCTGGAATGCCTTCTCACACAAGTCATTCCACTCAAACTTGACCTCTTTCCGGATTAATCTTGTCATAGGTGCAGCTAGTCAGGAGAAGTCCTCAAAGAACCTCCTGTAGTACCCCGCCAATCCCAAGNATGATACATCTTCGTGCCACTTGGATGCATAGCAAAACGAGAACAAATGGAACTCTCTAAGAATCTCCTCTCTGAGTTCCGCAAATTGGGGAACCACAATCCTTTCCCTAAACCGAAAACTACCATCCGAGTGAATGGTCCAGCCCTCGTCACCTATACCTAATCATACTCGGTCCCTGATGGATGATAACTCTGTATCCTATCCCTGGGACTCAATCATTATGTTTAGTAGGGAATGTGTAGCCACTAAATTCCCCAAAGTACCCTGAGCCTGCCACATGTAGCGTAACCTGAACTGTCCCACAGTCTCGAGTATCTACCACTCCCAAGAAGCCACACTAGCCAAGACTCCCCGTGACTTTCGGCTGAGTGCATCAGCTACCACATTTGCCTTACTGGGATGGTAATGCAAAGTGAATTCATAATCCTCCAGAAACTCCATCCACCCGCGTTGCCTCATATTGAGGTCCCGCTTTGTAAAGATGTACTTCAGACTTTTGTGGTCCAAAAACACCTCAAACTGCTCACCGTATAAATACTAGTGCCAAGCCTTTAAGGCAAAGACAATGGCCGCCAACTCCATGTCGTGCGTAGGGTAATTCTGCTCGTGATTCTTTAACTGCCGAGAACCATAAGCCACCACCCTCCTGGATTGCATCAACATACGACCGAGTCCGTCCTTCGAGGTATCACAATACACTGTGTACCTCATTCCCCTTTTCGAAACTATCAGAATAGGAGTTGATGTCAGCCTCCTCTTCAACTCCTGGAATGCCTTCTCACACAAGTCATTCCACTCAAACTTGACCTCTTTCCGGATTAATCTTGTCATAGGTGCAGCTAGTCAGGAGAAGTCCTCAAAGAACCTCCTGTAGTACCCCGCCAATCCCAAGAAATTGCGTATCTCGAAGACTGACTTCGGCCTCTCCCAATTCATAACCGCTTCAACCTTCTCTGGGTCCACGGATACACCCAAAGCCAACACTACATGTCCCAAAAATTTTATCTCCGTAAGCCATAATTCACACTTGCTANCTCGGTCCCTGATGGATGATAACTCTGTATCCTATCCCTGGGACTCAATCATTATGTTTAGTAGGGAATGTGTAGCCACTAAATTCCCCAAAGTACCCTGAGCCTGCCACATGTAGCGTAACCTGAACTGTCCCACAGTCTCGAGTATCTACCACTCCCAAGAAGCCACACTAGCCAAGACTCCCCGTGACTTTCGGCTGAGTGCATCAGCTACCACATTTGCCTTACTGGGATGGTAATGCAAAGTGAATTCATAATCCTCCAGAAACTCCATCCACCCGCGTTGCCTCATATTGAGGTCCCGCTTTGTAAAGATGTACTTCAGACTTTTGTGGTCCAAAAACACCTCAAACTGCTCACCGTATAAATACTAGTGCCAAGCCTTTAAGGCAAAGACAATGGCCGCCAACTCCATGTCGTGCGTAGGGTAATTCTGCTCGTGATTCTTTAACTGCCGAGAACCATAAGCCACCACCCTCCTGGATTGCATCAACATACGACCGAGTCCGTCCTTCGAGGTATCACAATACACTGTGTACCTCATTCCCCTTTTCGAAACTATCAGAATAGGAGTTGATGTCAGCCTCCTCTTCAACTCCTGGAATGCCTTCTCACACAAGTCATTCCACTCAAACTTGACCTCTTTCCGGATTAATCTTGTCATAGGTGCAGCTAGTCAGGAGAAGTCCTCAAAGAACCTCCTGTAGTACCCCGCCAATCCCAAGAAATTGCGTATCTCGAAGACTGACTTCGGCCTCTCCCAATTCATAACCGCTTCAACCTTCTCTGGGTCCACGGATACACCCAAAGCCAACACTACATGTCCCAAAAATTTTATCTCCGTAAGCCATAATTCACACTTGCTAAACTTGGTGTACAACTGATGGTCTCTCAAGGTCTAAAGAACAATCCTCAAGTGACCCTCATGCTTCTCCTCAAACTTGGAGTAGATCAAGATGTCATCAACAAAGACTACAACAAACTGATCTAAGTAGGGTTGAAACACCCTATGCATGAGATCCATGAATGCTGCTGGAGCATTCGTCAATCCAAACGGCATGACTGTGAACTCGAAATGCCCATATTGTGTTCTGAACGTCATCTTAGGGATATCTTCCTCCCTAACTCTCAACTGATAGTAACCGGTGCGAAGATCTATCTTGGAGTAGACTCGCGCCCCTTTCAACTAATCAAACAAGTCATCAATTTTTGGCAAAGGGTACCTATTCTTAATAGTAATCTGATTCAATTGCCGATAATCTATACAAAATCGAAGGGTCTTGTCCTTCTTCTTGGCAAACAATATTGGAGCGCCCCAAGATGAGGTGTTCGGCCTAATAAAACCCANAGGGTAATTCTGCTCGTGATTCTTTAACTGCCGAGAACCATAAGCCACCACCCTCCTGGATTGCATCAACATACGACCGAGTCCGTCCTTCGAGGTATCACAATACACTGTGTACCTCATTCCCCTTTTNATATTGGAGCGCCCCAAGATGAGGTGTTCGGCCTAATAAAACCCATGTCCAACAAGTCTTGCAATTGGACCTTGAGTTCTTGCAACTCAGCAGGCGCCATCCTATGTGGAGTCATAAAAATGGGCGATGTATCAGGATGTAACTCAATGGTAAAGTCTACATCCCTATGTGGAGGTAATCCCGATAGTTCATCTGAAAAAACATCCTCATACTCACAAACCACCAGAGGTAGACCCAACTCTTGTCTCACCTCATCCTCCAAAGTAAGGCTCGCAAGCCAACTCATCAACTGCCCATGCCATCGAGAATCATACACTGCTTGGGGTAAAGCATCATGTTTTTTCCCCTAGAACTTGAAACAAACCCCCTCCGGAGTAAAAGTAGTGACTCCTTTTACGATCACAATCAATAACAACACGGTGTGCCGTCAACCAGTCTATACCAAGGATAACATTAAACTCTGATATGTCCATGACTCTAAGGTCCACGGTGAGTAGAATTTCCGAAATCTCTAGCTCACAACCCCGACATAACTGATCAACTCTCACCCTAGCTCCTAGGGGAGAACTTACATGCAATGGCTCTTCCAAGGTCTCAACTTCTAAGGCCAAGTCTTTCACACAAGATACAGCAATAAAAGAATGTGATGCACCATAATCAAACAATACTCTAACCCATAAGCGAGAGAGTAGAAATGTACCCTGTATCACCAACGGATCTATCGGCTTAGCCTATGGTATCATGGCGTAGACACGCCCCTGGGTTCCCGAAATACCGATTTGTGAGCCCTATCCCCGGCCTCGACCTATGCCCTGGCCCATCTGGCCTGCTTACAGAGTCCCCGCACATGAAGTAGTGGGGCCTTGTGCAGTGCCCTGGTATTGATAATGGCTCCCCTGACCCATGGTAAGGTAGGGAGGAATAGAGTGTGTCTGTGAGTACCCCACTGAAGACTAGGACTGGGATCCCTGTCGCTGGAGACAATTTTTCCTCACGTGGCCCAACTG
This sequence comes from Ilex paraguariensis, assembly GCA_963454935.2. Classification (NCBI taxonomy): domain Eukaryota; kingdom Viridiplantae; phylum Streptophyta; class Magnoliopsida; order Aquifoliales; family Aquifoliaceae; genus Ilex; species Ilex paraguariensis. Next base: position 44,375 of record CAUOFW020009202.1, on the reverse strand, counting down.
ATGACAATGATAGCAAGTCTTTTGACATGCCTGATACGTAGTCCTGAAGTTTCTCCCACCTCGAGAGGACTGACCTTGGCCTAGGCCTTGATAGCCGCGGCCCTGCCCTTGATGCCCCTACGGAGCAGAAGTCCTCTGTTTTTTTCCTGCACTAGAAGAAGAGGATTGACCCTCCTTCTTATCTTTCACACCCGCCTCCCGAATGTTCCGTGCAACATCCACCTCTCTTTCAATGGCCATTGCTGTGGCGACCATCAAGTCCAAGTCTTGTAGAAGAAGACCCAGAATCTTGCCTCGAATGGACAACTTTAAGCCATCTTTGAACTTCCTCATTTTGGTCATATCTGTGGCCACAAAATCATCAACGAAACGTACTAATTTCGTGAACTTAGCCACGTATTCCATCACTGACATCATTCCTTGTCTGAGGTCTAAGAACTCCCGGGACTTTGCATGTCTAGCAGCTGCGAAAAAATATTTGCTCATAAAGAGCTCCTTGAACTCTGCCCAAATCATGGTCTCCAAATTCCTTGAGTCCTTGACCCAATCCCACCACACCTAGGATTCTCCCTCTAGCTGAAAAGTAGCTAGCGTTATCTTCGTGACATCTGTGGTAATCTCCATAGCCCTCAAGATCTTGTCCATTTGTCGGAACCAATGGTCAGCCACCATAGATCTGCCCCTCCTAGAAAGATCGGAGGATTGTGTGCCTTGAATTTTTGGAGGTGACTTGAACATCCTTGACTCCCACTTGCACTTGTCTGTGCAATAGTAGCGGCCGTAGCACTAGCTTGTGCAATGGTACCCGTCGCCACACCAATAGCCTCCATGAAGGTTTGTTGGTCAAAGGTCGGTGATAGTGATTGGTTGTTCCGTCCACCCCGACGTCCCTTTCCTCTAGTTGCCATCTACACAAACATTAAGATAGCAATAGATCAATTACTTAATATCCCAAGTTAGGGATCAAGTATTTAAACTTGGAGATTTTCCTCCTTGTTTCACTAGTAGTGCGTGTGTCACCTACTAGTAGACATTTACACATAGAACTATATCGTTCATTCCTTTTTTCGAACCCAAAGTTATGTTTTCTAATCCTAGTGTTTCTCTTTTTTNTCTCCATAGCCCTCAAGATCTTGTCCATTTGTCGGAACCAATGGTCAGCCACCATAGATCCGCCCCTCCTAGAAAGATCGGAGGATTGTGTGCCTTGAATTTTTGGAGGTGACTTGAACATCCTTGACTCCCACTTGCACTTGTCTGTGCAATAGTAGCGGCCGTAGCACTAGCTTGTGCAATGGTACCCGTCGCCACACCAATAGCCTCCATGAAGGTTTGTTGGTCAAAGGTCGGTGATAGTGATTGGTTGTTCCGTCCACCCCGACGTCCCTTTCCTCTAGTTGCCATCTACACAAACATTAAGATAGCAATAGATCAATTACTTAATATCCCAAGTTAGGGATCAAGTATTTAAACTTGGAGATTTTCCTCCTTGTTTCACTAGTAGTGCGTGTGTCACCTACTAGTAGACATTTACACATAGAACTATATCGTTCATTCCTTTTTTCGAACCCAAAGTTATGTTTTCTAATCCTAGTGTTTCTCTTTTTTATATGTCTTTTACCATGCATACAATTCACATAACACATAGCACATAATCATGTAGCAAAATTTAGCACATAACATGAAATGTACAATGAATGCAAAGGTCTTAACCCATGCCCATCAAGTCCTAGGTAAATACTATACCTATGCTCTGATATCAAGCCGTGACGCCCCAAAATTCAGGGGTCCGTTGATTACCCATCAACCTGCAGAATACCCTTGGATACCAAGTAACTCGATATCTCGTCGTTATGGCCCATTTACCGGGGTCCTTAATTTAACAAAATTCGGGCAGAGTCTCCTTTGTACCGGAGCTCTATCCAAAATACAACCTGTGCAATATACATTAACATGACCCATTCGAGGTCCAATATAGCACAATGATCACACCGGGTTCATTTATAAGTAAAATTTGACCACATCGGATCCATTTATCCATACTCAAATAACATATGCATCGTTATATTAAAACAGCTCATATAATCTCAGTTACAATTCTTTTATACAGTACATGTCCAAAACATAGTTTTACATAAACCAAGGTTAAAGACCACAATCCGGCCTCTCTTCACACTTGAGGATCCAAGTGAGGGTCGTCCACTGGTATGTATCCAAAACCTAAAATATTTTCCCGTATAGAGTGAGCCACGCCTAGTAGAGTAATTCCTACAGAGGCTACTCCCCACTTAAGTACACGTGCAATGCTTACATACAACATTTCATATTTACATCAACATTCCAGGTAAGAATATGCATTCAATGTTGGAATTTATCATGTCATGCCATGAAATGAGATGAGACTCACTCATGCAAATTAACCCTAGCCCTTCCCAGCTCCTCAACACATGCAAGTGTCAATATGTATGGAATCGTCATTTATATTGCACATCAAATGACTTTTACCAACCTAGGGTCTTTGTATGTGGTGAATGTTCATGGGCTTACACCAAGGGTCTCCAACCTACTCGAAATTTATGGACTTCTACCAAGGGCTCCACGTACGCCCACACACTTCATGGGTCAAGCCAAGGGAGTGCGTATCCCAATCACCGGGTCTTGCACCCGGGGGATCTTCTACTCCCTCCTTGCTAACCCCAACCCTAATCATCATGAAACCTGTGCGACTCGACCAAGTCTTCGACCAAGTTTAATAGAGTCCACTCGTCATCCACCAAGTATGGTGTTGACGACAACTATGCACACACCCACATGATGCGATTTTACCATGCATATGCAATATAATGTCTCATTGCACAATTATAACATATTCAATATGCTATGAAAGACATATGAACAATATCAATACATTTTACATATTCCATGACAAAATTATATCATAAGCATATAATTCTCATTATTCTCCACAATGTCAATATAACACAAGCATGTACATACATTGACAATTTTCATAACACAATTTCAAGCATATTATCACAATTTTTATGTCAATAATACACTTAATCACAAAGGTGCAATATAATACAAAATAGCCCATGTAATAGCCCACATAAAGGCCCTTATATAAGTGACAAAACATATATAGGCCATAAGACAGCCCCAAATTCAGTCACAAAACAGCCCCTAAACATGTCATAAAACAGTCCCAAATTCGGCCACAAAACAACCCCTAAACAGGCCATAAAATAGTCTCAAATTCAGCTACAAAACAACCCATTAATAGACCATAAAACAATCCCAAATTCAACCACAAAATAGCCCCTAAACATGCCATAAAACATTTTCAAATTTNGAATCGTCATTTATATTGCACATCAAATGACTTTTACCAACCTAGGGTCTTTGTATGTGGTGAATGTTCATGGGCTTACACCAAGGGTCTCCAACCTACTCGAAATTTATGGACTTCTACCAAGGGCTCCACGTACGCCCACACACTTCATGGGTCAAGCCAAGGGAGTGCGTATCCCAATCACCGGGTCTTGCACCCGGGGGATCTTCTACTCCCTCCTTGCTAACCCCAACCCTAATCATCATGAAACCTGTGCGACTCGACCAAGTCTTCGACCAAGTTTAATAGAGTCCACTCGTCATCCACCAAGTATGGTGTTGACGACAACTATGCACACACCCACATGATGCGATTTTACCATGCATATGCAATATAATGTCTCATTGCACAATTATAACATATTCAATATGCTATGAAAGACATATGAACAATATCAATACATTTTACATATTCCATGACAAAATTATATCATAAGCATATAATTCTCATTATTCTCCACAATGTCAATATAACACAAGCATGTACATACATTGACAATTTTCATAACACAATTTCAAGCATATTATCACAATTTTTATGTCAATAATACACTTAATCACAAAGGTGCAATATAATACAAAATAGCCCATGTAATAGCCCACATAAAGGCCCTTATATAAGTGACAAAACATATATAGGCCATAAGACAGCCCCAAATTCAGTCACAAAACAGCCCCTAAACATGTCATAAAACAGTCCCAAATTCGGCCACAAAACAACCCCTAAACAGGCCATAAAATAGTCTCAAATTCAGCTACAAAACAACCCATTAATAGACCATAAAACAATCCCAAATTCAACCACAAAATAGCCCCTAAACATGCCATAAAACATTTTCAAATTTGGTCCAAAATACAACCACATAGCAGTCCATATTTTAACCCAAAATGGTCCATCATTTCAACCCCAAAACAGTCCATAGTTTTAGCCCCTAAATCGGCCCTAAAATAGCCCCAAATGAGAGGAATAAAATCAAGGTAAGAAGAACCCTACCTCAATAGAAGTGTAGATAACTTCTATAACACCAAAACAATCTCAAAACTTTAATTTTTTCCAAAATCTTCTCTTGGATCTTCGGTGAAATCCACTTTTTTTGGTCCGTATGTGTAACCCTCGTCGAGGAGATGAACTATAGCTCTTGGTCCGAGTTGATCTGAGTGACGGAAATTCAAAGATCCGAGGTAGAAAGCTTCTCTTTTCTTTCCTCTCTTTGGCCGGCCAAACAAGACTCAAAATGAGGGCGAAAATATCTGATTTTTCAGATATTTGCCCCTATTTATACCCCTTTAATGTGTGGTCCAAATTGCACCGCATAATTCTGACTTTCGGGTCCGTTTTTCGTCCTAGAACGATTCGTTATACCTTGGATTTAGTTCAAATTAATTTTATTGTAACTTTAACTTAATTTTAAAAAAAAACTCATTTTTGGGGACTTTTAAAATGTCATTCGCCTCACAATCGCCTCGAACGACGTATAAAAATTTGACTATCTCAAAATTCGACGAAATTTGACAAGGTGACTAGATTTTGCGATACGAATCCAACGGCTAACTCCATTTTCTCATCCGAGGTCTAGAACATGAGTATTTTATATACATATTAGGATGACAAATTACCATTCTGCCCTTTCTAAGAAAAAGTTCAAATTTTTCTAGGTTTCACAGGTGTGGTCTGACTTGGAAGGTCTAATCGCAGACCTTCATCTACAGTAACAGATCGGTGTCGCTGTGCGCAATCTGGTCATAAGTTACAGATTAATGTGCAATTTGTTCGCATCTGATCTGAGTTGCAGATCCTATGTTACAGATCCATGGGTTTTTATCCTATGTTGTAGATCATGATGGCCTGGCCTTTGTTCCTATGTTGCAGATCTGTCTATTGTCTTTTTGTTTGTGTATACTTACGAGTGAACCTAAATATGGCCTCTAGTTGGATGTTGTTTGCATATGTCTTTCTTTTTGAAGGGCAGACACCACCTCTCTCTCTCAAATATATTTTTTTTTTGGATGGTGATGGTATGGTGAGTGGCGTTTTGTTGGAATGGCCTTGGAACCAAGGCTAGTGATGATGCACAAAACTAAATAAATGGTGCATGTTATTTAATTAAATTATTAAAATAATTCAAAAATTAATTATTAAAAAAATATTTACCCGACTTCCTACCTGATTAATCGGGTAGAAATACCATAACTTTCAGATAGAGTAGGCCAAAAAAAAATTCTTTCACAAAGTATCGGGTAGGAAGACGGAAGAGCATATTTTCTACCCATAGGGTAAGGTGAACACCCCTATAAGTAGTCTCTCTGTCAGCCTCTAACTGGGTGGCCCTCTCGTGGGACGCCAAAAGTTCGGCCTCAAAAGGTGCAACTCTCTTGTGAGTTAGCCTCAACTGTGCCTCAGTAGCCTCTCGTACCTACCTCTTTAGCCTCAACTGTTCCTCAGCAGCCTCTCGTGCATGCCTCTCTTTTGCCAAATCTCTTGATGCCTCTCTAAACTTGATTGTCTTTGAAAAAATACATGAAAAAGTAGCAGCCACTTACAAGCATTCAAAGGGCAGAGCAAGAAAGAAAAGGCAAAGCGCAAAAATCAAAACTAGAAAGGAGGAAAGCATATCATAGCAAACCACACCATTGGGGTGTCAATAATGACTTATAGGTCCCAAGAATCGACCTCTCCATAGTTACTCCTTGGCCAGATTCATGTCCTGCAGCATGGACACCGAGCCACTGCTAGAAGCTGGACAACAACGTGGTACCCCCGTCCCAACAAAAGGCCACACATGAGTCTCAACCCCCGAGGTAGTGGCCAGACTAACCCCAGTACTTGAAGGAGCTATGTGCTGAGAAAGAGTGGGGACACCCTCTGATCCAACCTCTCGAGATATAGCATGGTCGTCGGACCGCCAAGAGACATTGGACATCAGTCTTTGCCCTTTTGGTAAAAGGGAAAGACAATACCCTAAAAGCATAGAGAGCCTCCACCATCGTTGTATCAACAATGGTACCTGTGAAACTGGTATAAGAAAATTAATCTTCAATATAACAGTCATCAAAGTTTATTGGAAGATCAAATACCTTTCCGTTTAGGCCTAGGGGAGGCTCTGGGATGACCCACGGCGGATATAAGGGCTGCAAACTCCTTGATAGGATGATCTTGCACGGCCTAGAGCCTACTTTCCTATTCCATAGATAATGTGGGTGGAGCTGCAAAGGAACTAGACATGTAGTGAATACAAGGGACATGACAGTCAGATATAAAAGCAAAGGTAAAACCCTTACATAGCTTGGTCCTTGGAGTAACGTCCCATCTCGAAGGCACTAAGTCACAATCCTCCTTAGCAACCCTTTCAGCTCCAACAAAGACAATCCTAGATTTCCAACTATGACAATTTGAAGGAAGTCCAGTATTAAACTTACTGGACCTTGGAGCAAAATAGTACCACCCCTGATGTGGAGTAGGATTATCCAGAAGCGCATACGAATCAAAGAACTCCTCAAAAAGGGGAGAAACATCCTCATCATGGACTAATCGCCATAGTGAGAAAAATGCTAGAATTACTCTCCAATCGTTGGTAGTCAATCTCCCCGAAGCTAGTTATAAGTGGCCTAAAATCTGACAGATAGGCCTAGGCATGGAAAACCTCAATCCCACCTCAAGGACATCCTCATAAAAAATAATCTCCCTAAAGGAGTCAAAACACGTCAGCTCATCCTCTTCAGCCCGGTGACATAGTACAGTAGGAGAGATATGGAAAAATGAGACAATATTGGCAATACTATTGTCACAATCTATGGAGTTAAAAATAGAGGATACCTTCGAACCATCATTGTTTGCAATTCTCTTGCCTCGCTCTAAATCTGGTGTAGTACCCTTTTTTACGCCTTTCTCAGAGTGGGCACCTACCAAAAATCAGAGCCAATGTCAAGATAAAGTCAAAGATTCAATGTCAAGATAAATGCCAACAAACCTACTAGCTGACCTCCACTGATGCCTGAGAGCTACCCACCTAAGGCCAGGTCATTCAGCACTTCACGTGTGCCTCTTGTACCAACACCCAACGCGTAGCTTGCACCTAAGGCCTTGCCTCCTTGCCTTGTGTGGACAAGATCGCCGCCCATAGTGTCAACGCTACTTCTACCTCCATCAGCAGCTCTTGGGGCGCTGTCCAAGCCACCAGTCACGCCAACAGCGTCACCATGGTCGTCTTCAACGTCAAGCATGTCACCCAAACTATCGACCACCTCCTGCGGGACGCCCATTGGCTTCGCCCTTTCCAGATACCAAACCACAAAAAACAGCGCCTTCCTAGCCTCCCTTAGCGCCGCCCATCAATGCGTCACGCCAGGTGCCGCCTCTACCTAGGGCATCGCCCCCTGCTGAGTTTGCCTATCAGCTCATGCTTAACGCTGCCTCTGCCCAGGCATCGCCCTCCTCTTCTCTGTTGGTGTTGCCTAGCCATCTATTGCACTTAGTGCTGGAGTCTACCTCATTTCTAGTGCAACCCCCGTGGAGCTGGTCATCGCCCTTAATGATTGGCGCCACCATGGGTGGATCTTTGCCAGACCTTGACAAGGTATCGCCAATGCCCAATTTCATCTGCGACCCTGTTATTGTGGCTTCAAACGATGTCGTCAATGTATCTCTGATCTCCATCTCCATCTTCTTGGTGAAGCTCTTTGTGATCTATGAGAGCGAAGAGATGTGTTTAGCCTAATCCTAAGTATAATGGAAAATAAGGAAAGTAAGTGGTTCTAGGATCTATATATATGACCTCTTGAAACCCTTGGAAAATGCCTTAAATGGGAGGAAGGGGGTCCAAAATATGGAATTCCCTCTGACCTGGTGATGACCCAGTGGGTGCTCAGCCACACGATAGGGGAAANTGACCTGGTGATGACCCAGTGGGTGCTCAGCCACAAGATAGGGGAAGTGAAGAAGCTACTATCATGTCGAACAAGAAACCTTTTGCCTATCCAGATGAAGGGCTCACTCATACCCTCAACCCTTTTTGTTACAACTGGGGCTTGGAGCATGGGGGTAAATGATGAGCCAATACCTAACTAGGTCCAGCCCAATTCATGGGGTGAGCCCAAATCAGTTAAAAGGTAGGTTAAGCCCAGCTCATGGCCTCATCTCAGTCCAGAGTTCAAGAGAGCGAGGAAGATGACCGCACATGGGAAGCAATCATCGAAATAGCTATTGCTCGAAGATCACGCATATCCTAAATTGTACCTATTNATAAAATTTATTTTTTATTATGAATGACTTAGACCCATTATTTGATTTATTTTTTTTTAGTTTTATTTTAATAGATAGTATAATTGTATACTAACTACGATTTTTTTTANCACATGGGAAGCAATCATCGAAATAGCTATTGCTCGAAGATCACGCATATCCTAAATTGTACCTATTTTTAGTTGTAGATATCCTCCTCGAAAGACTAGTAACCTACCATTCATGTCACCACTTTAACTAAGACTTTGTGTCTATAAATTGCAAGCCCTCTACACATGAGATACATTTCCCACACAGCTATATCTCTCATATATCTACCTCACTACACTTAGAGCTTGTTCTTGCTCTTTCTCCCCCACCTATTACTTTGTTAATAAAGTTTTTCGCCCACCGTCGCTGTCTTCAATGGTTATGTCACCTCGGCCCAACCACACAATCTTTGCCTTTTTGCCNAATTAAGTGACAAACGTCAATGAATGTGGGCGTAATTCTCCCTAATAAATTTGTCTGTCATGCATGACAGAAAGAATTTGTTTAATTGATATGGTAAGAAAAAATAATTCATGTTTTTTTTTTTAATTTTTGATCGAGAATTATTTGAATTTTTTTATAATTGGACTTTTAATAGTGACACACATAGAAAGTGGTATGTGAGATTATCTAATATATATAACAAAGGCAAAATTTAATAAGTCCATCCGGTCTTAAATAGACTCATCCAATGACTACCAACATCCCCCTCAAAATCATTTATATTGAATTCCCTCCTCTCAAATCCATCATTTTTCACTTATATTACATCATATGTTCAGGTACGAGTTACTTTTAGTTAGATTATATTTGACAAAGATTGATTGTGACAGAGGCATACCACTAACTGGGCTAGAGTNAAATCAAAACAATAGAGAAAGAAACTTATTAAAATATAGATTCTATGTTCCTCGGACCACAAGGGTTTGAACGAATGAATTTGGATTCACTTAGTTTTTAAGTTTGTTGATTTTTATTATCTTTAAGCATCTACCATTATATTTATTGGAGTCTATCAGTGAATTTCTTTGGATGGCAAGCAGTAGTCGATCAGAATAAATTGATTCAAAAATGCATATTTAAACTTCACCAAAAAATAATAACATTTGCAATCTAAGACGCCCCAAACCCAAATAGCTGTCAAAAAGAGTGTGCCGACAGATTCGACCGACCAAACTCAAGACCATCAATCTTAACAACTAAAACCGAACCTAATATAATAGAAAATCAAAGATTTTATGTCTACCTATCATGAATAATAAATTTGGAGAATTATACTTAGACCTCTTGAGATTTATCACTTAATCACTCAGACTCCCTAATATTTAAAATATTATACACAAATCTCATAAGANAAATTGGGTTAATATATTTTTTTTTCAAGTCTAATTCAATTTTCTAAAAAACCCCTACTGTGTAAATATTATGTGTTGACGCACAAAAGTGAATTTATACACAACCAAATCAATTTGCGTCTGATATAAAGTAATTAATGAAACAGTTAATGATAAAGGACAAAGATTAGGTGATTCAGTCTAGGGACCTAACCACCAAAGATGACAATGGTGGCTAGAGAACTCTATTAATGAGAGATTACAAGACTTTTAATTATAGAAGAGAGAGCACACAAAAAAGAGATGGATCCATTGGGTGAGCTGGATTAAGTAACGTATCATTCAAGTTTTGATCGCCCTCCAATGCTTCACATGGATTCCTCGTTTCTTTATGAATCGAAGGGGGTAGGGGAACATAAGGTAAACAAGGTGATACCTCATGTGTCTTGCACTTATCACCATCGCATGTTGCGAAGGTAAGAATAAGNCCCTCAAATTTAAAATGTTATACTTAACCAAAAATACTTCAATCAAATATAAAATATTAAATATTTTCNGAACATAAGGTAAACAAGGTGATACCTCATGTGTCTTGCACTTATCACCATCGCATGTTGCGAAGGTAAGAATAAGAAAAAAGGGAATCATTGGACATGCTAGGATTGTGTTTAACAAGACAACTACACTGAGTTGACAAATGAAAGAAAGAATTGAAAGCATTTGGATCTAGTAAGAGAGAGAGAGAGAGAGAGAGAGAGAGAGTATGCTCAAGGTGAGGTGTATGTTCTTTCATACTCCTATGTGTAAAAGGCTTATAAGTTATAGGTACAGAGCTTTAGTTGAAGTGGTGACGTGAGGGTCAATGTACTAATTTATCGAGGAGGAAAGCTACAATTAGGGATATGCACTATCTTGAAGTAATGACTATTTCGATAATTGCTCTCCCATGTACATTTACTCCCCCTAGACTCTTGATCTCTAAATTGAACTAAGGTCATGAGCTAAGTCTGATCTGCTTTTGATGGTCTGAGCTTAACCCATGAATTAGGTCCAAGTTTGGTCTAAATATGGGTTCGTCATGTGGAACTGTTATACCATTGCTGACATAGTTTAACTATCCAATAAGAAAAGAATAAAATGGATAAAAGAGAACACATTTTCTATCATAGAAATGATTATGTTATGTTTTATAATTAGGGGTAAGTTGTGCCTGAAGATACAGTGTAATGTAAATGGTTTTAAGAGGAACGTTGATGGCTGTTAGATGAGTTTATTTGAGACCGTCGAATGGATTTATTGAAACTTGCCCTGTTTTATATTGTTATAATTATAAATGGTTGGGTGGTTATGAGTTTTAGTGGGATTTACTTGCTAACTAGTTGTTGCATACGTGTGTTGCACGTGAATAATTTTTAGTTATATATATGAGTTATAATTCATACAACTTATTAAAATAAATTTATATATAAATCTATCTTCAAAGATTAGGTCAAATCAAATTAACAGAAAGTGTAGGCACATAATTATATTATAAAAATTAAGAACAAATATTGTAACTATTTATCATTCCATGTATTGTTTTTTAAATTTTTTTGCTTATTTGGGTTTGAATCAATTCATGCGGCCGTGCATGCAACTGGTACAAAACATTCTTGTATTTTATGGGAAAAAGGGCCATAATTACTAAAAATGAAGAAATTGGTGCCAAAAATGTGAAATACAACTACTAACCCATATTTCTCTAACCATTAGACTACCAACCATTGCTCATCAGAGTATACCAAAAAATCACTGCTCATCAATCATCATCTCAACTGTAATTGGCAATGACACTTTGTGTGGTTTGTCTTCTTTCTTCTATTAGCGTTGGTAGGAAATATGCAGTTCATGCTTTATAACTCGGCAAATTCTTTCTCTTTTTTTTTGGCTCATCTTGTTTAAGATTAAAAATTTCATCCTTTCTATTGCTGGAACATGGTATAATATATGAAACCAGTATCAAGAGTCAGGCCATCTCCAACGGTATATTCGTATAAAAACTGATTAGGTCAAGCTACCAATTATTACATCTATGTCAGTTCCAAAAACATATACCTTCAACAAGGGGAATAGTCTTTCACACACTCAATTTGATTGGAGCATTGTCTTTGCCTATGAGTAATACAAATACAATTTTTAGTGTTTAATTAAAATAAATTCACTAACCAAAGTTAGAGTTGTAACCTTCATTTGTGCTTGAAGTTTCTCTGTGGAGTTTCAAAAGAAAGCGACAGATCAAGGCTTCAATAAGAAGAATATTCAAAGGAGACATAATTGGAAAAAAAAAAAAGAAAAAAAAATGTAATTAACCAGCCAAAAGTGGAGGTATCCATGAAGCATTTTTATAATGGGAAAGTATGTCTTTCTAAGTCCCAATCGATATTTGCATCAGAAGAATGGAGTCCCAATATTTGGATAATTGAGCTTATTTGCTTCCGATTCTACCATTGCAAATGCCTTTATTGCCCTTGTGAACCATCTGCACCAATATCAAAAGTCAAATACCACTCACTCGCGAACTAAGAATATATTCTAATGAAATCACTTTTGTGGTGTTTCATAAGCAACCCATTTTTTTGTAACACCAAATGAACAATCTCAATAGCTCCAAGGGTTGTGTTGTATTTACAACCATTATNGAGAATTATTTGAATTTTTTTATAATTGGACTTTTAATAGTGACACACATAGAAAGTGGTATGTGAGATTATCTAATATATATAACAAGGGCAAAATTTAATAAGTCCATCCGGTCTTAAATAGACTCATCCAATGACTACCAACATTCCTCTCAAAATCATTTATATTGAATTCCCTCCTCTCAAATCCATCATTTTTCACTTATGTTACATCATATGTTCAGGTACGAGTTACTTTTAGTTAGATTATATTTGACAAAGATTGATTGCGACAGAGGCATACCACTAACTGGGCTAGAGCTGGGACTCATGAAATGTAATTTGGATGGGTTTGAAAAATCATCACACATTTCACCAAAGTTTATAAAACAATGGATCCAAATTTGACTTACATAATTTGTACTTAAATCAAAATTGAATTCAAGTTAAACCTGAGTACTAGGTTAAAACGAAGATCAGAATTCAAATTAAATTCAAATTCAGTTAGTTGGACTATTTTAATTGAACTTTAACTTGAGTAAGGCTTGAATTTAAATTGGGTTAATATATTTTTTTTTCAAGTCTAATTCAATTTTCTAAAAAACCCCTACTGTGTAAATATTATGTGTTGACGCACAAAAGTGAATTTATACACAACCAAATCAATTTGCGTCTGATATAAAGTAATTAATGAAACAGTTAATGATAAAGGACAAAGATTAGGTGATTCAGTCTAGGGACCTAACCACCAAAGATGACAATGGTGGCTAGAGAACTCTATTAATGAGAGATTACAAGACTTTTAATTATAGAAGAGAGAGCACACAAAAAAGAGATGGATCCATTGGGTGAGCTGGATTAAGTAACGTATCATTCAAGTTTTGATCGCCCTCCAATGCTTCACATGGATTCCTCGTTTCTTTATGAATCGAAGGGGGTAGGGGAACATAAGGTAAACAAGGTGATACCTCATGTGTCTTGCACTTATCACCATCGCATGTTGCGAAGGTAAGAATAAGAAAAAAGGGAATCATTGGACATGCTAGGATTGTGTTTAACAAGACAACTACACTGAGTTGACAAATGAAAGAAAGAATTGAAAGCATTTGGATCTAGTAAGAGAGAGAGAGAGAGAGAGAGAGAGAGAGTATGCTCAAGGTGAGGTGTATGTTCTTTCATACTCCTATGTGTAAAAGGCTTATAAGTTATAGGTACAGAGCTTTAGTTGAAGTGGTGACGTGAGGGTCAATGTACTAATTTATCGAGGAGGAAAGCTACAATTAGGGATATGCACTATCTTGAAGTAATGACTATTTCGATAATTGCTCTCCCATGTACATTTACTCCCCCTAGACTCTTGATCTCTAAATTGAACTAAGGTCATGAGCTAAGTCTGATCTGCTTTTGATGGTCTGAGCTTAACCCATGAATTAGGTCCAAGTTTGGTCTAAATATGGGTTCGTCATGTGGAACTGTTATACCATTGCTGACATAGTTTAACTATCCAATAAGAAAAGAATAAAATGGATAAAAGAGAACACATTTTCTATCATAGAAATGATTATGTTATGTTTTATAATTAGGGGTAAGTTGTGCCTGAAGATACAGTGTAATGTAAATGGTTTTAAGAGGAACGTTGATGGCTGTTAGATGAGTTTATTTGAGACCGTCGAATGGATTTATTGAAACTTGCCCTGTTTTATATTGTTATAATTATAAATGGTTGGGTGGTTATGAGTTTTAGTGGGATTTACTTGCTAACTAGTTGTTGCATACGTGTGTTGCACGTGAATAATTTTTAGTTATATATATGAGTTATAATTCATACAACTTATTAAAATAAATTTATATATAAATCTATCTTCAAAGATTAGGTCAAATCAAATTAACAGAAAGTGTAGGCACATAATTATATTATAAAAATTAAGAACAAATATTGTAACTATTTATCATTCCATGTATTGTTTTTTAAATTTTTTTGCTTATTTGGGTTTGAATCAATTCATGCGGCCGTGCATGCAACTGGTACAAAACATTCTTGTATTTTATGGGAAAAAGGGCCATAATTACTAAAAATGAAGAAATTGGTGCCAAAAATGTGAAATACAACTACTAACCCATGTTTCTCTAACCATTAGACTACCAACCATTGCTCATCAGAGTATACCAAAAAATCACTGCTCATCAATCATCATCTCAACTGTAATTGGCAATGACACTTTGTGTGGTTTGTCTTCTTTCTTCTATTAGCGTTGGTAGGAAATATGCAGTTCATGCTTTATAACTCGACAAATTCTTTCTCTCTTTTTTTTGGCTCATCTTGTTTAAGATTAAAATTTTCATCCTTTATATTTCTGGAACATGGTATAATATATGAAACCAGTATCAAGAGTCAGGCCATCTCCAACGATATATTCGTATAAAAACTGATTAGGTCAAGCTACCAATTATTACATCTATGTCAGTTCCAAAAACATATACCTTCAACAAGGGGAATAGTCTTTCACACACTCAATTTGATTGGAGCATTGTCTTTGCCTATGAGTAATACAAATACAATTTTTAGTGTTTAATTAAAATAAATTCACTAACCAAAGTTAGAGTTGTAACCTTCATTTGTGCTTGAAGTTTCTCTGTGGAGTTTCAAAAGAAAGCGACAGATCAAGGCTTCAATAAGAAGAATATTCAAAGGAGACATAATTGGAAAAAAAAAAAAGAAAAAAAAATGTAATTAACCAGCCAAAAGTGGAGGTATCCATGAAGCATTTTTATAATGGGAAAGTATGTCTTTCTAAGTCCCAATCGATATTTGCATCAGAAGAATGGAGTCCCAATATTTGGATAATTGAGCTTATTTGCTTCCGATTCTACCATTGCAAATGCCTTTATTGCCCTTGTGAACCATCTGCACCAATATCAAAAGTCAAATACCACTCACTCGCGAACTAAGAATATATTCTAATGAAATCACTTTTGTGGTGTTTCATAAGCAACCCATTTTTTTGTAACACCAAATGAACAATCTCAATAGCTCCAAGGGTTGTGTTGTATTTACAACCATTAGTTTTTGTTTTTTGATTCTTTGATTCCATTCAACCTATGGTCATCCCAAAACATCCATGGACCAAGAAATAGGAGATGTCTAAACATGAATTACAATTTTAATACCTGCAATGATAGAATCTTCCTACATTTTGATATGGTTAGCAGAATTTCCATATTGGGAACTTTCTACTTGAACCAGATCTGTCTATGTTCTCTGCATTGAACAATACCTATTAATTTTATTTAATTGTTCCAAAATTAATAGACAATTATATGTTTGAGTTTGTAATTTTGGTTAAGGATAAATTAAAAGTAAAAGTTTTCTCAATATGTCCTTGCAAACATAAAAAACGTAGGGCCTCTAGTGTCTGAGTTGGTGACCACCATTGACATTGTGAACATCAATTAATGCATGTCTTTATGGCTAATACTGAGTAATGTATGATAAAAATATTATGAAAACAAAAATTGGTGTGTTGTGTCAATGTTGGTACACAAAAAAGATTGGACAGATGATGATATCCATTGATAACACCTACATAGTAATCAAAGTAGTTGAAGCAAAATATTCAACCAAAGCCTTTTTAGATTCAGGTCTATACATTAGAAGAACAAAACTAGAAGAACAAAACAACACCATGCAGCATAGATTCATGTAAGAAAAATTTATGAGTGGATACTGAGAACAAAGTATGTACAAGTATTTTTACTTTCCGTTAAGTATAGATTTGTTTAGTTTGGTCTCAATATAAGATAATATCCCTCTTAGCCTTAGAACAATAGAAGAGATTGAACCAAATGGTTGTTGAGAGACCCACATTAGTTTTTTTTCTTTTTGCCTTAACTATCAACATCTTTGAAGGAAGCCAAAGCATGAAATCCCTGAATGGAAGCCCCAATAGGTGACTACTACATTAATCGATAATTGATTCATAGAAGTTGTTGAGTCATAGTTCCTCACTTTGTGCTGTGAAAGAATGGACCTATCACACTGCTTATAAAATGCAAACTATGATTGTGAATGGGTCTAATTAAAAATCAATATGATATGAAAGTTTTACTTATAGATACCTCACTCAACCAATTCTTACCCTCGCTTATACTCAAATTTCATGAAGATGAATATTCAAGAAGATATTACAAGGTCTTTTTATCTCCTCATTGGGAATCTAATTAGCAAGAGTATCACTACCAAACCAAAGCCACCTGTGTCAAAAACTGAAATATTTTGCCTATATCACAAAACGATTCCAAGATTTTGAATACACAAATACAATTGCATAAATTCCAAAATACAAATGACCCAAAATAAAGGAAAAGCCTGAAAATTAAGGAATCACAAAAATTTGAAGATTCATCTCTCAGCTAGAGCATGTCACAGAATGGTTACTCTCCATGTTTGCAACAAAAAAACAAAATACCATCTTCCGTCAATTAAAAAATATGAAACCTCAAAGAAAAGATCGAAGCCATTTGACACAAACACAATTAATATTGGAGAACCAAAAGAAAACAAGAATACCCAATAACTTAAATCTAAAGCTTGTATTCAATAAGAGAGCATCTGAACATATTTCAATCCGAGGTAAACAAAAAAATTACAACACCCACAAGAAAGCTGAAAAGAGCACAAATTCAACACAGTCAACAAGGGGGAGATAGAGGGGTGATGATTTGGTTTAGTGTGCTGAATTGTGAATAAACATGTTTGAGATCGAGTAAGAGAGATGGCTAAGAAGACAAAGAGAGGCGGTTGATAAGAGGAAGAGAGAGAGAGAGGGTAACGATTAAGAAGATGAAAGGTTTTGGGCTGAAGTAATTTAGGTTTGAGCAATACTATATATTCCAAATTTGTAACTCAAATTTTTATTCCAAATCAAATAGATCATTGAATTAGTGAGTCCCATTTAAAAAAATTGATGGTACATATTTATCCAATGATCCTCTTTCATTTGGGATGAAAATTTGGGTTACAAATTTAGAATATATAGTATTTCCCTTTAGGTTTATTGTGACATTAAATTAGAGGATAAGTATGGTGTAATTGTAGTGTTAGAGGATAAAAGTAGAAAAAAAATATTTTTTATATATGTTGATATTTTAAAATAGTATAAATTTGTTTACTTATTAACGGACAATTATATCCCGTGATACTATTTGATGTAATGTAAGAGTTATACCCAATATATTTTCCTAGATTAAATCTGGTTGGTTGAAAACTTGAAATGTGGTGAGGCATTAAACACAATCAAAATTGACAAATTTTGTAATGGAAAGGAATCGGCGAACAATTTCGGATTCAATTTCCTCACAAAGTAGAATTTGAATAAGAATAAAGCTTAGATGGCTATTCCGTAATTTAACACGAATCCAAAGATAATTTCTTTTCCACTTTTTTTGGGTTTTCGAATTTCATACTCCTAATCCTTTTCCTATTCCCAATCCAAACCACCCAACTACGACACACGTTATGCAATCTCAACCGTCCATTCCTCTCCTGAAGATCTCATCCGTCTCTTCGCCGCCCCAACTGTCTATATAAAAGCCTAGCCCCAACAATCGCCCCCAATGCACCGCTTCTGAATCAGAAGAGCTAAAGGGCCACGGGAACGAGAAATCGAGAGTTCTAGTGAGGGAAACGAAAAATAAAACAAAACTCTAGAGAGAGGAAATTGAATAGTTTTGGATCTACGCCGATGATCGAAACATCGACGGCTTTAATTTGCGAATTGATCTCATATTACTAGGGTTTCGATTTTAATTGACCGTTAAGGCCTAGTTGTTTCTTTTTGGGTTTTTATTTTGGAATTAAATTTAGAAAATTTCAGTTCCGGTATCCGATCAACGGTAATTTTTTTAAAGTTTTTTTCGTGCTTATTTTCGATTGGTTGGGCTTGTTTTTGATTGATTGCGTTTGAATATAGGAATGAACGATCAATCAAAGATGATGAATCAAGCGAATCAGATGTTGAGTATGAGTCAACAGCAGATGTTGAATCAACATCCATCTCAGGTAATGAATCAGAGGCCTCACTTGCTAAATATCAGTGAGTCGAGTCAGATGATGTTGAATGAGTCTCAGCCTCAAGTACAGGCTCCGACGATGATGATGATGAATCAGCAGCAATCTCAGCAGCCTCAGATGATGAATCGAAGCTATGGCATGTGGCCTCCTCCTATGGATCAGGTCATGTTTCAGAACCCTATGAACCCTCCTGCCAGCTTTGTTTCTTCAAAACAATCGATGCCCTTGGGACCACGAAGCAATTGGAAGGGGAAAAAGGGAAGTGACAAGCGACAAGATGGAAGAAGAAAGGAAAAAGCTTTTATAGCTGGTACTAGCAGTGTTGTTGTTGGTGGTGGTGTTGTTGGTGGAGGAGGGGGTTATAAGCCACCTACCTTGAAGGATTTGCAACAACAGAATCGATTAAAAGCCCGGAAGTTTTATTCGAAGAAGAAATTTAATAATAATTATAATAACAGATCAGCTCCATTCGCTCCTCGGAACACAACGTCGTTCTTAATTCGGGCGAAGAAGTCTGGTGGGATTGCTTCTCTTGTTTCTCCGTATCCTGTGACTCCAGCTGTGCTACCAACACCGATATTTTCGCCATCGAGGGAGGTTTTGGTAGATATGGCGAAGGAAGAGTGGGGGGTTGATGGGTACGGGTCGATGAAGGGGTTGATTAGGTTGAGGTCACCGGGGAATGATGTGGAGGGGCATGAGGATGATGAGGAAGAGGAAGGAGGGTCGAGTGAGAGTGATGTGGAGGAGCATGTAGAGGTGGAGAGGAGATTGGATCACGATTTGAGCCGTTTTGAGATGATTTATCCGAACTACAGTGGTGAGTATAATAATGTTTTGGAGAATCGGGTGGATGATCAGGATTCCCATATAGGGCAATTGGAAGAAGAGAATTTGATTTTGAAGGAGAGGCTCTTCTTGATGGAAAGGGAGTTGGGTGATTTGAGGAGGAGGTTGAACTGCCTTGAGAGGCAGAATCATGGAGTGGAGGAAATTAATGAGGAGGTGGTCGACAATGTGTCTGAAAATGAAAGCGAGAGCCGTGGGGAGGGGCCCTCGATTGAGGGGAACAATGAGGAGATGGTGGAAGGGAATAATGAAGGGGGCTTAAAAGTTGAAGCAAAGATGGGTAACACTGATGGGAGTGTTGAGGCCAAGGAAGAGAACAATAATGCTAATGTTAAAGCCCAGGAGGATAATGATGATGGAAAAGATGAAACCGAGGCAGATAGCAAGACTGGAAACCTTGAAGCCAAGGAAGAGAACAATGATGGAAATGTGGCTTCGGAGAATGAAGTCGTAGCAGATGTTTTTATGGAACAGGTTGCACATGCACAGGATGAGATGATTGTAGACAATGGGTCTAAGGATGAGGGAAGAGGAAATGGGTGCTCAGAGAAGGGCATTGGCGTTGGTCTAATCTAGTTGTCCTGGGTCAATGTAAATCTCTTCTCTGAACATATCTTCCGCATATATGAGATCGTTCGATTTATGCAAACACTGGAAATACGCCTTCTCAGTATATGTCCATATTTTGCTCTTTTTTTTTTTGGCTGAACTGGGAGCTGGCTTCCTATGCAATATATGGTCCCATTTGCCTTAGCAATTTCATTAGTAGGTAGGGTTTAGTGTTTTGTATTTTTCTTTTCTGTGGTTTTCTTGAACTTCTTCTGGGGAGGGCTCGCATGGGGTCATCTTATTAAAGACAAATTTGTACTTTCACATGCTCTGGGAAATGAACCTCTGAATTTGAAATTTGTGCTTAGTGGTTATGATTTACTGGTGCTCGCTCTAATTTCAATTTTGTTAATGTGTTTACATATCTTGTCTGCTAAGTGATAAAAGATCAGTTTACAGTGAAATTGTTGTATTACCCGTCTGTTTGTAATAATGTTACAGACCGGACAACTGATTTTGGTTCTTGCACTGAAGCTAAGCTTGTTTTGGATGAACGCATACTCATATGGTGAGTTGTTGCCTGGCAAACACACAAGGATCATACTTTGTTGTTTATCCAATAAGGAGTCTGAACTGTCTAAATTTGGTATTTGGTGGCATGTGGATTCATTTGTTAAATACTCTAAAATCTGTAATTTTTTGAATGCCAAACTTGGTGAATAGCTCAGTGCCAGCAATCAACTTTCTTGCAAAACTAATGAAGCTAATGGTTGGTAATGGTGAAACTGTGGGAAATAGTTTGGAGTTTCTGTTATGCACACTATTACTATGGTACACGTTTAAAGGAAAAAATTGCTATTAATTTTTCCCTGATCTGCATTGATAAGTAAAAGCAATGACCAGCTGTAAAGAGTAGATCGGTATTTTAATTGGATCATAGATTAAAGGGTTGAGGAGTCTGACTACATAAGTTTCTTCTTCTAGGAAGATCTCATATCTGAATGCAATTGTTGACATTACATCATTCGGAATTTGAATTTTTTCTCACCAAAAATAAACATTGGAGTTTTTGGTATGCTGATTATTTATTCTTTCCTGGTTCAACTATTGGTATTTTTGTGTATGTGTATTGTATATTTGCATCTTAAGTGTCTGTACTGTATTGTTGCTTCAAAATTAGTCCTTTTAGTTTTAGACCTCTGTTAGCATTAAACGAAAATACTTTTGGTTCTTCATTGATTTTGAAAGGGCACAATATGCATAGTGAAAAGGGCAACATGGTGAAATTTGGAAGCCAGAAGGATCAATATTTATCTTCACTGAAGCTGAAATAGAAGCAGCCGACCGAAGTTACTAACAGCAGGGACGGTAAAAATTTGCCTTGACCAAAGTCATATTCTGCTGTAGGTTGTGGCTGGTTCTCATAAAATTAACTTTGTTCCAAAGCTTCATCAAATCCCTTTCCTCTTATAACTGATATTTTCCAGTTGGCAAAGCAGCTTCCATGCTTTTACTGTCGGTATCCGCCACTGAAATCTTGATTTGTCTGGACTGAGCTTGCCAGGTTTGCGAATCAGTGAGATCATAATTTTGGTTTTTTGGATGGTTACATTTTGCATTAAGCTTCATTTAGGCACCAAAGCTGAAACAGCCTTTATTGCGCTAGAATTACTAAACTGATCAAACTTGGAGCCCAAATGATGTGGTAAACCAAGACAACCAATGGGTTATTGTTGGGAAAAAAAACTTGCCACATCATTTGATCCACAAATTTGGTCAGAGTAGCATTGTTGTAACTACACAAGTGTACTCTGTTGCTTGAATTTTAATTTTGTAAATTTCCTTTGTAAGTCAAGCTCTTAGTGTTGGTCTGGGAAGAGGTGCTGCAGCAAGTCTCCTTGAGACAAGGTGGCGGGTTTAACCAACCCGACTTGTGGACGCATGTTGGTGAGCTAGTTAAAAGAAAGAAGTTGTGCCTTCACTAACACCTGTTGGTTTAGTGCAACTATAAGCGCTTTGATTCAACAATTGGTATTAGAGTAAGGTCACAAGTTCAAGTCCCTGGCCAATTATCCCCGGGGGGGAGGGGAATTGTTGGATTGGAAAGAGGTGCAGTAAATCTCCATGAGACTCAGTGGAGGGTTTAATCAACATGATTCATGGGCGTGTGTTGCTGAGCTAGTTAAAAGAAAGAAGTTGCGCCTTCACTAACACATACAAGTTTTGGTGCAACAGTAACCACTTCGATCTAACAATTAGTTATGAAAGTGAGTAGACATCTGTGACAAGGTCTCTATACTAGTAGAGGGACATGTTACTCTTCATGCATATATTTGACTTTTTGTTTGTGGAGGGGGGGTTTTCCTCTGACTAAGCTTTCAACCATTTAAATTTAATTTGGTACTTTGTGGTGGACCTATGCTTCCATAAATATGTATTTATGATGAAGGTATGTTGGATCCTAGATTGAAATAAATTTATTAAGGATTTTGTTTATAGTATCTAAATAGTCCATCTGTCTTGGTGGGTCTATGTTTCTGTGAATATTTATTTATGACAAAGGTGTGTTAAATCCTAGATTGAAATATATTTATTAGGGATGTTGTTTACAGTATCTAAATATTGCATCTGTATTGGTTTATATCAACTATGTAGTACATCTGTATTGTGGTCTTGAGGAGGAGTGGGCTAGAAGACCTGGTGTAATTACAACCCTAGGGGTAAAAAATGATGAGTGCACATCGGAATTGTTACATGCAACTCACCCATTTTCATACCTGCATATGCTAGTCATTTTGTGCGTTATTACCCTAGTTGATAACCCTTCAACATGTTTTTCTGTTGGGCCTTATTTAGTGACTATTTGTTATGGTTCAAGGTCACAATATTGACAAATTACTAAGAGGACCCCTAAAACGCAATTCCTCATGGCATCGTGAAATGTTATCTGAACAAGTTGGATATGATGAGATTCAGGTCATATTGAGTGGTTGAGATCAGTGTCGAGCAATATGCTGTGATTCGATGATGATGATTCAAATGACTCGACTAAGTTTGAGACGTTTCTGAGGTAAACATGAGTTGAGCAAGACATAGGATTTACAGGACAAAATGTCTATCAATCTTAGAATGGGATGTGTTGTTTCGGATATGACAAGGTCAAGTTACATTGGTATCGTCTAATAGTTTGAATCATGCTATTTGTGACTGATTTTAGAATTTCTCTGTAGTCTGTAATAGTCCAGGAGAAAAAATAGGAAGAAGAGGCTGCTTTTAATTCACAGGTTTATTGTTTGAGGCATTTAGATTGGATTGGCCGATGGGGGAGCCCAATTAGAGTTATGGAAATGACATGTCATAGGATCTGAATACTCCGTCATTCAGGTGCTTTATTTCTTATCAATAGGATCTGAAATATCCCATATGCTCTCCATCCCCCTTTTCTTTTCATAGAAAATTGAGAAATGAATTGATATATTTAATGGAATCCATCGGGATTAATGGTGCTTGAACTCGTACTTCTGCCTTGACAGGTGGTAGTCTGAGTGAACTACAATCCCAGGAAAATTGGGCGAACAAGCTAAAAATTCTTTCTTTTTTATTTCTCTTTATCTGGCTGTTTAGTTTCGCTGAATTGTTACATCAACAGGAATAATTTTTTTTTGTCCATCTTTAGTTCCCAAATAGAACTAAAAATTGATGAAGAAAAGAAAGAAGGGGGCCAACAATAAAACAAACTATGGTTCTTGATGCATGTAAACTTGTCAATTAATATTCCTCAGGATTCAGAAACCTTGTGTTTTGGAACAGTGACAAAATAGAAAGGGGCTTTTAGATAGGAAACAAAGCTTTAGTAGGGCTGAGGTTTGTCTTGAACAACTACAGGGGAGCACAACTGCCTGGACCCTGCCCGTGTTGCCCTGCTTTGTTTATCTGCTCAATTTAATGTGTTTGACATGTACGTCTCTTCTGAAATTACCCAGTTTTTTTTTCAATCGAGGAATAGCTCCAAGCTATTTTGAATTTTTTATGAGTAGACATGAAACATGAAATGCATTGGAACAGGCATTTGATGTCAGTTGTTATTGCAACTTCAGTCATATATTTACCACTCCAACTAAGATATCCACACATATCATAGTTTTACATAGTCTGTATGTGATTGGGCGTGGCTTAAAAAGCTATATTTGGCTCCTAGAATTGCTGTTCTTAGCATCCTATTATGGCATCTTGTTTTGATATTTTGGTTGGGAAGTTCTGCTAATGCCAGAGGTTGATAATTTCTCAGAATTCTTGGATTTTAATTATTATTATTGTGCGTGGAGGGCTCCCGTGTTATGTGACTTTGCCTGTGTTGATCAGTTTTGAATGTTTCGCATGCAACTGTTTTGTGTGAAATTACTGGTTTTGTGCCACATTTTTCTGCATTTTCGTTCATCTTTACCCAATCAGTTTGTGACAAACTGCAGAAGGGAGGTTCAAGCTTTGCAACTACATGACAACTTGTTAGAACATTTCATGATCGATAACTGTCGGAACATCTCAATAGTTTGTCAAAGTTGATGAGTTATCTGTGGCAAGTTTGCAGATTAGTCTTGTTGTCTTAGTTGCAGAATGGTGCCTTATGTCTTTCAGGGGAATTGCATCTCAAGATTCAACTGCGTATGACCTATGTGTATATTGATATGTACCTAGCATTCTTTCTCGCGGGAACTGTACGAGGGCTCTGCACATGCGTGCCTTGGGACTAGCCTCTCACTGTATTGCACCGACCCTTGATGCGATAACTGGTTAAGTGTTCCTAATAAAGGTGAATCAGCTGTGCTTCCAAATTAGGGGTGTTCATGGCCTGTTTACTACGGGTTTTGTTACCCGGTCCGGAAAAAAATAGCACCCGAAATTCAATAGATCCGATAGTTGACCCACCCAAGCTCAAACCCAATATCTGTAATTAGAGGACTTGAGTTTGCCTCTAAATTCATTACTTGGCTCGAAGTCCGGCCCAAAAGTCCACCTGTCAAGTCCGCTCGTGAAGCCCAACACGCCTACATAGTCTGTCCATCCTTCATTTGAAAAAAAGTTACACTTTTAGATCATTAAATTTGAAACTTTGAAATAAATCTCCTAATGTCGGAATTTGGAGTTTTAAAAATTTAGATACTATAAATAATGTTTTATTTTATTTTTCATGTATTAAGCATACAAGTTTTAAATGGTAGAGTAATACAAATTATAGATAAGTGAGTAGGTGTCAACTTAATTGAGATGTATTCATTCTATTTGATGTAGGTCATCTCCTAATTAAAAATAAAATTATTTATTATTTTATTTTTATTCATTTTGATTTTATTTTTGATTCAAAAATATAATTTACACAAATATTAAATTATAAAAATATTTATTATTTTTAAATAAAATTGTATATAAAAAAGCTCACGAGAAGGTCTATCCAATAGGCTCACGGGTTGAACTGCGGATAGTTTATCCTTATCTGAACTCCGACTTGGCCCATTCGATAAATCATCTGGGTAAGGACTTTGGCCTATACTATCTAAGACTAACTTGACAAAAATTTTACAGGCGTAACCTGGCCCGTCCTATGAACACCCCTATTCCAAATAAAGAATAGTGGGTGGTAAGGGTGGAAATTTGTTACCCAACAGGGCAACACGAAACGTCCTCTAAAGAAAATATTTGGGCTGACTAGTTTTCAAAACAAATTCTATGACTTGTAAAAGAAACAACAAAAGGGGTCATATTAGTGTTATGCATGAATAATTCCGATTTGGCTCATAAACCAATCTAACTAAGCATAGTAGAAATATGTATGATTTGAGATGAATCACTCTCATAATAAAGACTTTTTAACCTCCGTACTTAGAAAAGTCGGACATCTCTTTTAGGGAAGGAAGAGGACAGTGGTAAAATTACAAGGAACAAAATGAGACTAAATATTCTTATCTTTTTATCTTATATATTACATGATGTGATGTGGTATGTCAGACCAATCAAAAATAGACATGTGGTGCATTCTATTAATAATGATAGAAGTAATGATTTGCATAATATGGTATACTCGGCCTCAGAGCTTCGTAGGGAAGATGAGCACTAAAATCCCCTCGGTGCTTACGAAGTGCTTTTGGGAATTTCATACCAAGCGATGCTGTCCTTGGTGTTGTCAAAAGAAATGCACTAAGGTCTCTTCGGTGTTACTATGGACGTCGGCGATAGATCTTCTCGGTATATACCAAAGATTGTTAAGATCGAGAGAGTTGG
The DNA here is from genome assembly GCA_963454935.2 of Ilex paraguariensis. Classification (NCBI taxonomy): domain Eukaryota; kingdom Viridiplantae; phylum Streptophyta; class Magnoliopsida; order Aquifoliales; family Aquifoliaceae; genus Ilex; species Ilex paraguariensis. Next base: position 17,981 of record CAUOFW020009202.1, on the reverse strand, counting down.
GATATCGACAGAGAGTAGGCCAATGGGGTGAGAAACAATTGACTTTACACGTCAACCACGTCAGTCGGCATGTTTGAAGACAACTAGTTTTGCACTAGTAATGCCCACTTAGGAATAAACGAAGGATTGTCTATCAGGTGGCATGGTCTCACTATCCCATGTGGGTAGTTCCAACAGGATCATTAGGACCAATCATGAAAGATGTATTTAAGGATGCAATTAATGCTCTTCATGAGCATACGACAAGCGAATTATAAGCATTTAATGCTCGAGGGCCAAAGACACGAAGGACATTGATCCCTCGATGCACTATGTGATGTCGGATATTTACTCCCGCAGAGCATGTTGCTTAACGTCAAATCTCGCAGTGAATGCTCAGCACAAGTATTAATGATCGACAAGTATTCGAATGTTGAGGGGTTAATGTCATTAATGCATGTCTAATTGACATGTTTGCAAGGGATCAAGTATTGAAGTCAAAGGGGTGCCTTACTCAATGCCTAGCCGCCGAACGAGGTCAAAAAGACGTCCACTGTGAGCCAATTAGGGGCCCTCTCGCCAAAAAAGATCGTACAGATGTACTCGACAAAACGCATTTGTCTACCAAGAAAGTATAAACAACACTCTAAAGTAAAAATAGACGGCACGCTCTCAAAACTCTATATTGAACATTGTGTCATCTTCTTTCCTCATAAACTAACTTAAGCATCGAAGGGAAATCGTCGAAGACACCTCCAGCCTCTCTTCTAACCTTTCTTCATGATCCGCAATTTTTCTTCGTCCCTAAGCTTTATAGCAAATTTCGAGTGTTGGTAGAAGTATTGCTATCTCAATATTGTGCAAGAAATCACCGGCACAATAAGAATGCAAAATCAAATAAATGAAAAGAACTAATTAAAAAAAAAGAAAGTATCAACAGATTGTAAAATGAGAGGTTGTTTTTTTTTTTTTAATTTGTTTTTGCTGGTTGTCATCCTTAGTTCACAAGCCCTCTGTTTTATTATTTTTTTCTTAAGACATTAGTATGGATGATTATTAGTAATTAATGAGGTCTCCATGGAATAATGCTAACTCCAGGTCAGGGGAGCTCTCCTCCTCCATTATTTGATACAAGACATGTCAAATTGACCCTGAAGAGATAATTAGTTTTACTCCTGTTTAGTAAAAGCCAAATAAAAAAAGTCTGATGGGCTTCTTAAAATGCCTTACCACACAATCTAATGATAAAAATCATATTATCAAGATTCAATCACATCATCGTCTAATTAGTTTTCAATCTATTGCCGTTCCAATATATATAGCCATTCAATGTAAAAAAGATGTTTTAAGAGTGACCGTTGAAATCATATTTTGAGAACACATTTTTTCGAGTTTAAATCACGTTTACGTGGAAATCACAATAACTTGAGAAATAAGTTAGAAATTAATGTAACCAAGAAATAAAGTCATAAATTACAATAATTCGGGTAAAATAAAATTCTAGAAAATCTGCGTAGNGTACTTAGAAAAGTCGGACATCTCTTTTAGGGAAGGAAGAGGACAGTGGTAAAATTACAAGGAACAAAATGAGACTAAATATTCTTATCTTTTTATCTTATATATTACATGATGTGATGTGGTATGTCAGACCAATCAAAAATAGACATGTGGTGCATTCTATTAATAATGATAGAAGTAATGATTTGCATAATATGGTATACTCGGCCTCAGAGCTTCGTAGGGAAGATGAGCACTAAAATCCCCTCGGTGCTTACGAAGTGCTTTTGGGAATTTCATACCAAGCGATGCTGTCCTTGGTGTTGTCAAAAGAAATGCACTAAGGTCTCTTCGGTGTTACTATGGACGTCGGCGATAGATCTTCTCGGTATATACCAAAGATTGTTAAGATCGAGAGAGTTGGGATATCGACAGAGAGTAGGCCAATGGGGTGAGAAACAATTGACTTTACACGTCAACCACGTCAGTCGGCATGTTTGAAGACAACTAGTTTTGCACTAGTAATGCCCACTTAGGAATAAACGAAGGATTGTCTATCAGGTGGCATGGTCTCACTATCCCATGTGGGTAGTTCCAACAGGATCATTAGGACCAATCATGAAAGATGTATTTAAGGATGCAATTAATGCTCTTCATGAGCATACGACAAGCGAATTATAAGCATTTAATGCTCGAGGGCCAAAGACACGAAGGACATTGATCCCTCGATGCACTATGTGATGTCGGATATTTACTCCCGCAGAGCATGTTGCTTAACGTCAAATCTCGCAGTGAATGCGCAGCACAAGTATTAATGATCGACAAGTATTCGAATGTTGAGGGGTTAATGTCATTAATGCATGTCTAATTGACATGTTTGCAAGGGATCAAGTATTGAGGTCAAAGGGGTGCCTTACTCAATGCCTAGCCGCCGAACGAGGTCAAAAAGACGCCCACTGTGAGCCAATTAGGGGCCCTCTCGCCAAAAAGGATCATACAANCAAGTATTGAAGTCAAAGGGGTGCCTTACTCAATGCCTAGCCGCCGAACGAGGTCAAAAAGACGTCCACTGTGAGCCAATTAGGGGCCCTCTCGCCAAAAAAGATCGTACAGATGTACTCGACAAAACGCATTTGTCTACCAAGAAAGTATAAACAACACTCTAAAGTAAAAATAGACGGCACGCTCTCAAAACTCTATATTGAACATTGTGTCATCTTCTTTCCTCATAAACTAACTTAAGCATCGAAGGGAAATCGTCGAAGACACCTCCAGCCTCTCTTCTAACCTTTCTTCATGATCCGCAATTTTTCTTCGTCCCTAAGCTTTATAGCAAATTTCGAGTGTTGGTAGAAGTATTGCTATCTCAATATTGTGCAAGAAATCACCGGCACAATAAGAATGCAAAATCAAATAAATGAAAAGAACTAACTAAAAAAAAAGAAAGTATCAACAGATTGTAAAATGAGAGGTTTTTTTTTTTTTTTTAATTTGTTTTTGCTGGTTGTCATCCTTAGTTCACAAGCCCTCTGTTTTTTTATTTTTTTCTTAAGACATTAGTATGGATGATTATTAGTAATTAATGAGGTCTCCATGGAATAATGCTAACTCCAGGTCAGGGGAGCTCTCCTCCTCCATTATTTGATACAAGACATGTCAAATTGACCCTGAAGAGATAATTAGTTTTACTCCTGTTTAGTAAAAGCCAAATAAAAAAAGTCTGATGGGCTTCTTAAAATGCCTTACCACACAATCTAATGATAAAAATCATATTATCAAGATTCAATCACATCATCGTCTAATTAGTTTTCAATCTATTGCCGTTCCAACATATATAGCCATTCAATGTAAAAAAGATGTTTTAAGAGTGACCGTTGAAATCATATTTTGAGAACACATTTTTTCGAGTTTAAATCACGTTTACGTGGAAATCACAATAACTTGAGAAATAAGTTAGAAATTAATGTAACCAAGAAATAAAGTCATAAATTACAATAATTCGGGTAAAATAAAATTCTAGAAAATCTGCGTAGATTCAGAGAGTCAAACACTGGCGTCACGATACAACCTTGCTTATCCCCTATACTATGGAATAGGCACAGGTGCTAAACTAGACACATAAACTACCAAGTGCTATACCTCAGCACCACTATAACAAAATCCGCACAGGAACTAAAGAATTTTAGATCTAATTATCCAGATTGAACATACCCATTATGACAACTTGCTCTTCTGAGATGCCCAAGATTTGTAGTTTTCAACCTCAATTTTGACATAATCTGATCAGCCAATCTTCTTCCCACTCAAAATCAGCTGTGTCGTGTTTACACTTCCAGAGTTTGCAAATAGCTATACTTTACTGGAACTAAGCAGAACACGTTAAATTCGGCCATCGCACGTCCTCACTCTCTAATATCCCCTCATCTATTTGGTCCAATCAGTCGTATGGCCGAAGCAGATAGTCCTAAAACAGAGTAGCTGTTAAAAAGAATCCGGTAAAAAAATGCTATATCTGAAATCCTTACAATAAAATTGAATTTTCATTAATTCATGTGCATTAGCTTCTATCTAACATGAATAAATGGAACTATTCCGAAAAATGCAAATGTTATAGGGCTGCTAGGATTTTGCAGGAATTTAATTTGAGGGAAAGATATAGAATAAATCATAGAGAAGCAAGAAAGTATATTTTCCCATATAGATGCAGAAAGAGAAATTTTACAAACAAACACTGATGCATAGAATCTCGGATTGCTCACCAGACTTTTTCTCTCCTTTTTTTCTGCTCTCATTTACACCACTCCATGGCAGAAACTGCAGAGAACACTATTCATATACTGCAGTCCTTTTAGAGCCGAATATACTGTTCATGGATCAAATTATGTCATCCTTGCCACCACATCCTGAGAAAACTGCTTGATGTAAACCACCTCTGCTACAATCTCTTCAAGGCAGTCACCACCAGATCCAAAAGTAAATGATTCTGAAGACGAGCACAAATATCAGAAAAGTTGGGCCAGCTAAAGGTGGCAGTAACTGGCCACCATGAAGGACCTGTTCAATGTGAGGCAACCCATTCAGGTAACAGTTGCAGCATACCAGTGGCAATAAATTATAGGCAATAGAGAGCAGTAAAGATTAAAACACCTTAAAGGGTAACATAAAGGTTGAAATTAATTTTAGCCAAAACCAAATGCTTCCTTTTTTTCCCCTGAATCAGGATTTGGGCCACAGAATAGAATAGCTTACAACATTTCATTATCCATGCTTCCTTTTCCTTTGGCCCCTCCCAATGGAGGAGGAAACTACCGTGTACCTTGAATTAACAAGCTCCCGAGGAATAGCAGCCCCAGATGATTTCAGGGTTTCAACCAACTCAGGAAACATTTTCTTGTTCTCCTCATTGACAAAGACAATGGCTGTACCCTCCTCTCCCAATCTAGAGGCCCTTCCAATCTGATGTATATACTCCTTAATGGAATTTGGCATGTCAAACACAATAACCTGTCTCACCCCTAGAAGATCAACTCCTCTGCCCAATACTCCTGTAGCCACAACCACGGGAACTTCTCCAACCAAAAATGACCTTAAAATTTCTCTTCTCTCCTTCATGGGCTTCTCTCCATGGATCGATAGAGCTTTCACCCCAGTGGTGACTGTTACTGCTTCGGAGAGGAGATCTGCACCAAGTCTTGAACCCACAAATACTACAAGTGGTGGCCTAAAATGCTGCTTGCTCATCAATATGTCAAAAAGCTTTTTCTTTTTTTGCTTTGACTCCACCCAAATTGGCAGCTGCTTCACAGCCACATTAGGTTTGTTTGGCTTCCCAATGGAAACAACAGTTATATCTTTCGCCATTGAGCTTGCCAGCTTCTCAACTACCTTTGGAATTGTTGCAGAATACATCAAGACTTGGGGTTGAGATAAAGCCCTAAATATCTGCATTACTTGCTCGTGGAATCCCCTTTGAAGCATGCAGTCCACTTCATCAAGAACAAGAATTGATATTGCATCTAATTCTATATCATACTTGATTAAAAGATCAATCAGCCTTCCTGGAGTTCCAACAATCAATGACACTCCCTGCTGGATGCGGTGGATTTGTCCAGCCATAGCATCACCACCAACAACTAGTGCAGTTTTAAAGGGTAAACCCTTTCCAAGCAACTTGGCTTGCTCCTCTACCTGTATGCAGAGCTCTCTAGTTGGAGAAAGTATCATTGCTAATGGTTTTTTCTCAGTTGGTAACTGCCCACAGTGAATCTTTGCACAGTATGAAACTATAGGAACCAAAAAGGAACAGGTTTTTCCTGAACCAGTCTCAGCTGAAACGAGCAGGCTTTGGCCAATCAAAGCAGCTGGGATTGCTTGCATTTGGACCGGTGTCGGCATCTCATATCCAGCAGCTTCTATGTTTTGGAGGAGCTTCTGAGGAAGACTGCAAGAAGTGAAAGACAAGACGGGTGCCGGAACAGAGCCACCCCTCACAGAGATTTCTAGTTTTCTCCTGAGTGATTCAGTCTGGTCATTAGTTAAAGATCGAGTTTCTGAATTATCATTTGCATCTCTGACATAAAAACACTCATCAGTTGTGGGTAATCTCATAGGTGGTGGGCGATCAACCAGTGACACTGACTTGGCAATCCTACATAGGAGAATTTTCTTACATTCCAGGCTGCAAATGTCATCCTCAGTCTCATCACAAACATATTCCCCGTAGCGGCCACATACAACACATCTAGGTTCCCCTGGCAGGGCTTCTCTCTGATGCCAACACCGTTCCTTCACATCATCCTCTGCAGCAGACACTATATTAACAAATATGTAAGTTTGTGGAATGCTAATTGCAGTGCAAGGTAATTCTTGGAATGCCAAAATAGAATAAGTTGGATTTTTAAATCATAAGCACGAAAGTGAAGTAAAAGAATATTGGTTGTCATACTGAAATCAAGTGAAGAAGGAGGACCCATGTCTTGTTTGAACCAACCAACTCATTAACAACCAGAGAGATATTCATATAAGGCAATCATCCAGATTTACTAACATATGCAACAAATTACTATTGGCCTAGAAATAATATAACATAATCTGAATCAAGAAGTTCGGACCAAAAAAAAAGAGAGAAAAAACACTAGTTAAAAGCATATTGGCTCAAATGTGATGCACTCTGAAAACAAAAGAAATGGACTCATGGTGGAGGAGAATTTAAGAATAATAATGGTTGGAGTTCAGCTGTATTACCTGGGACTTCATTACCAGCCACTGCTATTATCGAACTTTCACATTGGTTAGCCTTGTCCCCGTTTCCCATGGTTTGAACTTGATACAAGTCAAAAACAGTAGGGCACTAGAATCATTTGAGTACGACCAGTTCTAAGAACTGCAATAAATATGTAGAAAAGAAGAGCCAATGAATATATGACTTTACTTACCAAAAAAAAAAATATGTGACTTTACATAACCCCAAAATAAACAAAGTATATGACTTCCCAAATGCAGATGATTACATAGTCTAGAAGATTCCATAACCTTTACATAAATTGCTGATCTAGAAGTCATTGCTAAATGACAGATACTGTGTTTTAGCCCAATACTAAACAGGTAAAGAAAAGTCACACTGAACTTCCATTCATGCAACTTTACATTCATGCAAGCACAAATTAGTAGAGAATAATAAAACCAAAATAATAAACTATTATAAAACCAGAACAATTAATTCAATATGGCAACAAATTTCATTCAAACAAAAATACGAATGTAATTTGTAAACCCAAATTCCAAGTCAACCTTGTGTTAGCCCAGATCAAAGCGATTAAGAACAAAAATAAAATAAAACCCTGGACTTCAAACTTGTCTATAATACTGAAGGTAAAAAAAACGTTGCTTCTTCATACCCCATACTTACACCTCATCCAAAAAACTTCCTACTTTAAACAAACAAATGTCCTTGAAAATATCTCTACATTGTCCAACCCGGTTGCACCTTAAAGTAGCAGATGATGAAGCACAATGCTAAGAGGACAAGGAGACTGGTCGTTCCTAAGCACCATTCATTCTCCATGTATCCTCACACAAGCAGTTTTACCATACACAACAATAACGTGAAGCCCAAAACTTTGGCATCTTTGTTCTAAGAAGCACGGATACATCACAACACGGATATGCAGACACGACATTTGTTTAAAAAGTAGGAAGGGACACGGTGTAAATATGCTATAGATAATTGTGTTTTATATATAAAATTACATAATTTATCACAAATAAAGTAAAAATGATATATTATGCATTAAAATTTTAGTACTTTATGATAAGTAATGTTATGTCTAGCTCACACTAGTGTGAATTTTAAGACTAACATCATAATATCCAATAATCATCAATTTTTTCGTAGACGTGTACCATACATATATAATTTAAATGATTGCTTTTTTTAAAATTTTGTATGTTTCTTTTATTATTTTTACTATATTTTAAGTACAACTTTAACATGTCTACTCTTCGTAATTATATGTTCTCATAGTATAAGATTAAGTAGTCAAATTTTTAAGCTTTATTAACCACATGTGACAATACATGTTTATTGTTTACTAGTAGACATAGCTTAAAGAAGTGTTGGAAACGTCACCAAATAAGTGTCTGACACGTATGTCAGAGAATATCCGAAGAGTGTCGGTGTCCAACACGTATACGTCTCCTTCTTCAGAGTGTCCATGCTTCATAGTCTTTGCTCAAGCAAGCCATGTGACAGTTGAAAACTCTAATACACATCCAAAAATTTAGATTGCTCCTTATTAAATTCAAATGAGTTCTTCAACCAATTTTGTGCCCTCAAGCAATTGTTCAAGTGCGGGTGCTCAAAGCTTAAGAATGTGATAAGCTTAAATGATCCCAAATCAACTACTCAAGTAGTTCAGACCAACTATGCAAATCGCATTGGCCTTTTAGTCTTGATATTACGTGTACATGATGACAATTTAATTAGTAACTTGCAACAAGTGAATGAGGACTCCCCACTTGGCATAATTTAAAAAACAATACCATCAAATTCTCATGCATTCAGGACCCCAATCCTCTCTCTTTCTTTCATAGCATTGCATTAGCTCATGAGTTATGAAGCACAAACATGGATACGAGATATGAAGACACAAGAAATTAATACATGAAAGTCATTATTTTAAGTTAAAAAAAATCTTATATCCAATGTTCAAGTATAAATTTTGAACAAATAAATCATTGTAATCAATAATCACCGATGTTATAATTTTCTCTTCTTCCCAAGCCATATTTTTAAACAAAATCTTTATGTTTCTTCTGTTTTTTTGAATAAATTTCAACACCATTAGCCTAACAATTAAACTTTTTTCCAGGATATAATCACCAAAATTACTTTTTCAATACGAAAAACAAAAATGTTCACATTTGACACAGATTTGTCACTTTTTTAGAAATATCCATGTTGTTAGCTCACAACAATAAATATGTTGCAGTTACGCCAAAATAGTAATGCACTGGAAAGATAATATATTTAATAGAATTTTGAACTCACACTACTTGCGCTCCCCTTCCACATGAGAACTGTTTCACCACTTCACTACAATAAAGGTGACCTCTCAATACATTTATCTTTCTCATTTTCGGCTATCCTCATCTTTGCAACACCTCCAAGCTGAATATTCCTTTGTTAACACTTCCAGACACTGGTTTCCTATTGCACTTGACCAAAGATTGTTGATGGGTTATTATATCGCGAGTCTCAAACATTTAGTGTTAACTTCAACTTCACAAAACTATATTGTTTTCTAATCCATCATCTGCTTATCGGTCCAAAATCCAAGCATCAGTTTCAAATTATTTACACATACATCGATTAATTCTTTTAGCCAACCCAAGGTGGTTTGCTGGCATTTTTAACAGTAAATATTCAACCCCACGAAGCAGAACCAGTTTTATAGCAATACAAAACAATATAACTTGCACAAGCAGTAGCCAATGGCCAAAATAAAGCTGGGAAGTTCTGTTCTGTTCTATATTCTTTTTCGATTCAATGGGCAACATACAGTTCTGATCTTGCTTCCTAAAGCTTAAACAATTGTCACTAGCACTCTAGTATCTAATTGCTCAAACTATCATTGATGTAGCACTGACCAAATGGTTTAGGCTGGCTGCTGGTCACCTAATGTAACTTCCTTTATCTATATATATATATATATATATATATATATATAGAGAGAGAGAGAGAGAGTGCATAGCGATAAGATACCAAATTTGGCATGTGGGTCAGACTCATAGCGCAGAAGTCATTTGATCAAACGCCAAACCCTAGAGGCTACCAGCACAGACATTGGTCTGAGCCTGCCCAGAGCACCATTATTTTTGGATTGGTACAGTAGTAAGGGAATTACCTAGATGCCAGAAACTAGAACAAAACAAGGCCATAAAACAAATAAAATTCAAAATTTCCACATAAATTCACAGGTACATACTAGTTGATTCACTGGAATTAGGGGCCAACACAAACTTGTTTTTTGAATGAACCTTTTCTGGTTCAAAAAAGAAAAAAAAGAACTTTCCATATAAGTAATTGGGTTGAGTCACACAATTCAAGAAATGAACCCAGATAAATACTACGGTCATTATTCAACTATATACATTCAAATTATGCATATATATATATATATATATATATATATATACTAGTTATTGCCCGTGCCCGTGTCTGAAGGTATTGTACGACAGAAAAAAAATCAAATAATAAAAATGAGCATTAGCAAGAGAAAAAAGCGGTGCACATAATGATAACAATAAATATTTAGAGCCGATGAATATATAAAAAATGTACAAAATTACCTCTAAAAACATAACTCAAAAAATTTAAACATATACACAGTTTACATATTTTATCATTGTACCTTAAAAAACTATTACTCATTACATATTATTAATTTGCCCATAGTAGTAAAAAAAATTAATTAAGATGCATATCAAATAAAAGAATGCTTTTTGAGATCAAATAACCACTCTCTCCATATGGTTAAAGTGCAAATCCTCATTCTCAATCAACTTGATCTTGCATATAACTATTATTTTTCAAATACAAATGCACCCCATAGAAATAGATATAAAAGAAATTACGAAGAATCAAAGCATTCAAGAGCCTGTCGAAAAAATTGCTCGAAAATAACATTGATTCTTTAAATAACTTGAATTCCAGTAAGTTCCAGGCATTAAAAGTGTACCCAACAAACTATTGAAGCACTATTGCATTTGAAGTAATTAAAATAATTAAAACCAATCCCCCTCCCCTCTCATTTCTCTCTCTTACCTCAAAACTCCCAAACCCACATATTCATTGGCAACAAAATTGAAACAAAATGCAACAAACCGAAGTGGTCAAGAATATCATAGTATGAGTACATCGAACCCAATCTGTAATTGCACGATTCATTTGTGATTGTACTTATTCTGCATCACTATCCTGAATATCCGTGCATCAATACGTATGCGATACTGCAAGTTAGGTGATTGCACAACCACCTAGTTTTTTAGAAAGAGAAAAAAAAATATTGGTCAAATATATTACTTAAAAAAATTGCATACTTCATTGCAACAATATAAGATTTCAGTTGTGGTGTAATTAGTTGTGTTAAACATAAAACCAAAGTTTAAGAAAAGAGCATTGTAGTTAGAAACAATGACCTTCCATAAGTTACTTAATAGAAGATTTTTCAATTTATGCACTTAGAAAAATATAGGCCACGTACATAACCAAAAAACTGGACATTAGCATGAGAAAAATGACTCACTTAATGCATTTAGGAGACTTCGTTTTCATGAAAAAATTCAAATGCACAAAAAAACAATTCAAAAGAGAAGTCATACAATAGTACAAATAAATGATATAGGCAAAAATAGCAACATAGCAAGAACAAAAAGTAAAAAATAGGCCCATATACTAATTTTTGTGAACTGAAGCAATCATTTAAACTCAAACATAACTTGAAGACCAAAAGACCCAAGTTTATAATGCACTAAAAGATTGTCTTCTAATTTAAAGCCAAAAAAGAGAAAGAACAAACTAAAAATCAAGGCTATAAACACAATTTCATAAAATATTAGGCAAGCATAACAATCAAGGCTATAAACCCTCTGTACCACCCCTTACATAACCAAAGAGTAAATAAATGTACCAAATAGCCTTTCACTTGCCTGAATCCTTCAATTACACATGAAATAGTTCAAACCCACTTCTAAAAAGCTAAAAAAACATTACATTAGAGGCCATTAAAATAAGCAAAATTATTCAAATCACAGTCCTATTCAATCTTCAAAATCTTTAGAGGATCTAGTACTGAAATAAAAGTCCTCATGTCAAGGAAGCCCCTTAATATTACATCACAACAATTTGAATCAAATCAAATAAAATCAAACAATTGGCATCAAGTCACATTCAATTCCCCTCAATATTGCATCCCATTAAATTCCCAACAAAATAACAAAACCTTCTCAAAATTCGCATTAGGTCACTACAATTTACAAACAAAACAAAGATCAAGGAATTCAATCCCCAAAATTACATACAAAAGCTAGGAATAATAATTAAATCTAAATTACAAACCACACAACTAAGGTCATATCTGTTAAGAAAATGAATAGGCAAAATGGCAATTAAGAAAAAATAATAATAAGCTTTTGTGGCAGTTAAAAAATTATGTTGACATTGTTTTTACAATTAATTTACTCCACAACCAATCTGTAAGGAATACATAAAAACAAATTGTGTAATGAACTCAAGTCGCAACGATTCGCAAACAAAAAGTGGTGGATGTGGTTTGATTTGGTCGAATAACTATCCATCATATAGAAAAGCTACCATGTCAACTATAGTTTAATCTTAAAATGTTCAACCAAAAAAATTCATTGGCAAATACAGTTAAACAATACATAATGGAACATAGCTAGTAAACTTACCATTCGCAAAACATGGTCGCAAGGCAACAGCTAGCGAATAAAACGCACCTTCCTCAAATTGCCGTTAACATTCTAGTTTTTGGTTCTCATGCGTAGAAGTATGTTCTATACTCTACTGCTATGTCCATTTGGTGAATAATGTGGGCAAATCATGCAAATGGTATTATACGTTTATTGAATTTGGATCAAAAAAGTTTGATTTAAAAAGGTTTATTTGAATATTTGATACATTTTTATTTCTATAATTATGTGTGACAATAAGCCCGCAAGAGGACAGAGTCTTGAAAAAACTAAGACAGGCCAATTAGATTAGAGTCATTAGATCTAATTAATCATTTTTTGTTGCAAATAATCAAAGCTCAACCATGAAACTACTTTAATTAAGTAACAGCAGCCAACTGCTGAACCAACACAACAATCAACCAATTAAAGGATTTAATACCACAAGAGAAAATCCAATACAATCACCAAATAGTATAATGCCNGCAAATAATCAAAGCTCAACCATGAAACTGCTTTAATTAAGTAACAGCAGCCAACTGCTGAACCAACACAACAATCAACCAATTAAAGGATTTAATACCACCAGAGAAAATCCAATACAATCACCAAATAGTATAATGCATACAACTCCAGAGAGAGATTCATTCCAAGTTAGTAAGCTTAAAAAATAAAAGAAAAGAAGAAATCGAAGAAACAAGGATGCCGCTGAACATTTAAATTTATCGAATTACCTCATCAAGTAAATATCAAATTCACATTTAAATTTATCAAAACACCATTCCATATCAATCAATTTCAGTAAGATTTCATCAAATTAACCTAATTCCAAAATCCTCAAAACCCAATAAATTAACAACAAAGCACACACATGGTGCTGCGGGCATGGGGGTTAGGGGGATGGGCATGAGTGTTTGGGCCGTGGCTGATGCTTCGATTTAGCGTGAAGAGAGAAAGGTAGACAGAGAAATAGAGAAGAAAATTCAAAAATAAATCTTAATAACCGAGATTCTGTGAGTTGCAAGCAGAGAGAGAGAGAGACCGAGTGTATTGGCTGAGTTCGAGGCTTCGAGTGGCTGAAAGAGAGATTGATTTGAGTTAGGGCAAAAATGGGAGGCAATTTGAAATCCTTCGTTGATTTAGGGCTAAAATTGGGGCAAATTAAAATCCATCGACCTGGAATGGAGAGAGAGAGAGAGAGAGAGAAAAGAGAAGACTTACATTCGATTGTTCATTGCTGAGATCGTTTGCCTTGCTGAGTTCGAGACTTCGCCTGCCTTGCCTGATGTCGTATGAGGTTGCCGGATGTGGATCTGGGTCAGGGGTGTGTCGCTGGAGCTCATAGAGAGAGAGCGGAACAGATCTGGACGCGAGAGTGAGGAGAGAGTTCTGGTGAGAGAGAGAGAGTTCTGGAGAGTTTTTTTTTTGTCAGGAGTTCTGGAGAGTTGGGAGGATATTATTTTGAGTGTGTGACGAAGAGATTGGGCGGAAATCTCAAAATTGTTCAGCTAATATTTGGATCAGATTTAGATAAATTTAGACATGATTTGAATTATAAACGATAAAAATTATTTTATTTATCTATTAATATTTGAATTGTAAGTTATTTTATTTTATATATATATATATATATAATTCAACATATCTAATTACGTTGAACGGAAGAAAGGCGTACCCGATTGCGTGGAAAAAACAACTAGGGCGGTCTTGTGGAAGAGATTGTCTATCTTCTCTCAATTTGTCAGATTTTCTTCATCACCGTTGGTGTAGCTACATAGAGATTCTGGGACAGTTTATTTACGAAATCCTATGGGCCGATGTTCTATGTGTAAGTCAATAATGATTAGGCCGACAATTGGATGGAACAATTTGTTATTTTTCTTATGGCAAATTCCATTTTACTCTTTTGTGATTTGGGAAAGTTCCTCTCTTGTATTTTTGTAAAAAACAATTCACTCCCTTATGCTTTTAAATTCATTTAAAACAGTTCATCTATTATATTCTATAAATTATACATATATTTTACTTGTGTCCACCTTATAATTTATTTATTTTAATTGTTTAATTTTTCATCTAAGTAGTTGGGTTGAGTCACACAATTTTAGAAATGATCCCAGATAAATACGACGGTCATTATATACCAACATATCTAATTACATTGAATGGAAGGATGTCGTACCCCATTGCGTCAAAAAAACAACTAGGGTGGTCTTGTGGAAGAGATTGTCTATCTTTTCTCTATTCTCCAGGTTTTTTTCATCACTGTCGGTGTAGCTAGATGGAGATTCTGGGACAGTTTATTTACGAAATCCTATGGGCCGCGAAACTGAATGTTCTATGTGCAAGTCAATAATTATTAGGCCGACAATTGGGTGGAACAATTTGTTATTGTTCTTATGGCAAATTCTTTTTTACTCTTTTGTAATTTTGGAAAGTTCCTCTCTTGTTTTTTTGGAAAAGACAATTCACTCCCTTATGCTTTTAAACTTATTTAAAACAGTTCATCCATTATTCTTATCAAAAGAACGAACAAAAAATTCTTTAAAGATAAAATTAACTCAATTGTGTGCAAGTTAACACAAATCTTTTCAAGATTGACACAATTTCACGCAATTGAACAAAAAACAAAAAAGTAATAAATATTTGTTGGATTATTGACAAGGTCCATCTTTTCGGTTTTGTTCATACCAAATGTTAACATCACCTGAAGACATATCTCATCCATGACTGCGGCTTTAAGTTGCTCAGTAGTTATATGTGGTTTTTCTTTAAGAATTTTTCTTTAGGGTCCATTTGGTTAGGAATAAAAGAACGAGGAAAAGCGAAAATGATAGAAAGTGAAATAAAATAAAATAAAATGAAAGAAAGTATATTTTCATATATATATTTGGTTAGTAAGAAAAAATTGTGAGAAAGTTTTAAAAAATTTTCAATCTATTATTTGAAAGAAAAGAAACTTACAATTTTTTTTAATTGTCTAAATTACCCTTAAGTATATTAAATCGATCTAAATAAATAAAAATTATTTATTATAATTAAAAATTTTAAAATTTTAAAAAAGTAGCTCCTAACCTAATTCTGGGATAAGCGTCAGCACCAAGTTCTCAAAACTAAATTATTCAGTTAATCAAATTCTTACTAAGATTTTTTAAAATTAATAACCAATAAAATATTTTAAGAAAAATAAGGGTAACATTGGAATTTAATTAAAAATCACAACTTTCTTGCATTTCCTTATATTTTTTACAAGAAAAAAAAGTTGGTTAGTTGTGAGAAATATTTTTTCTATTATTTTCTATTTCACGTTAACTAAACACATGGAAATTTTTAAAATTTTATTTTTCTTGCATTTTCTATCATTATTTCGCTAAACAAACAGATCCTAAGGATTTTTATGGGATTAAATCCAGTGTTTAAACCGGAGTTGCTAGGAATTAATTTCTTTAGAGGTTGATCATTTTTCTTCCTCATTTTCCATGTCTTTAAGACATTCTTCAATTACTTGGCATTTAGATTCAACTGGATAATTATTCCAAAATTGGTCATGATATTCTCTGATTAATCTAGGGTGTCTGTTTTGATTAAAGTCATAGGTTAAAGTCCACACCCAAATCCATGGAACAAAGAATTCAAGTGAGAAATTAATAATGGACTTAACCTCAATATTATTATCATTTAAGGATGATTTTTTGTCTTTATACAAGTCTAATAATTTTTTTATTTTTTCGGGATATATCTCTTCAATAGCACTACGGGTTTCCCACCAATCATAAAACTAGTTAGTAAGTTCCATACAGGTTTCAGTGAATTGGAAGAACCATGAGTGCCCCAAATTTATGTAGTTATATAAGAAGACATTATACTAGGCATCAATATAATTAAAATAATTATACTCCGTATATAGAGATTTTGTTAATGTTTTGGGGATAGTTAAATTAAGACCCAAGTTTTTAGCAGATATCACTTTTAATATGAGTGTTTTACTATATTGCGAATTTTTAGTATCATATTTATTATTTTTATTTTAACTTTAAGTTGATTAATTTCTCCTTTAAGATCTTGTAACGAAGCTTCTTTTTCTTCAATGATCATATTTTCTGTTCTATTAAGAACTTCTTTTAAAAAATAAGGTTGAGCCAGAGAAGGTTTCTTTTCTTTTAGAATTATTTTTAAATATTGTTCAATAGCTTTCCTTTTTGATACTGGATCCTGAATTTGATCTATAAGATCATGAATTAATGTTTGTGACTTAGTCAAAGTATTTATACTTAATCCATTCATATCTAAAATGGTTTTATATAATTAGTTTGTGCTTGACAATGTGATGAACAGACTGCATCTTGTTCTAATTGATGTTCATCAGATGAATTACTGCTTATTTCATTAATATTACATAATTCTTTATCTTCAGAAAATGAACTATCTCAAAATTCTCCTTCATCATTTTCTAAATTTAAAATTATTCTTAAAATCTTATCTTTTAGATCTTCATCCAAAATTAATTCATTTATTTCTTTTCTTATCTTTAATGATGATAGGAAACTCTTCGAGTAAAAAGATCCACCTAATCAACCTTGGTTTGGCATCCTGCTTTGCCAACAAATACTTTAAAGTAACATGATCAATATAAACAATAATAGGTGACCCTATAATCTATTACCTAAACTTAAGTGCAAAAAATACTGCTAGCAACTTCCTCTCGATGGTAGTATAACTCATCTGAGCCTCATTCAAGTTCTTACTAGCATAGTAGATGACATGAAGTTTCTTTTCATGTCGTTGGGACTCTAAGTCCTTGGTTGGACCTTAGCTGAGTAGTTGAGAATTAGTGGTTGCGAGCAGGGGTGAAGCCAGAAATTTAGGTTTGGGGGGGCCAAATTTAATGGACAAAAATTCTGCCAATGCTATTCGGACTTTATTTAGTAATTTAAGACAATAGGTCCCGGCATTGAATGAAGTTAATTATTAATTCAGTGGTAGAAATATATTAGCTCTTCAAACTAGGTATAAGCAATTTTGTGATCTTTACATTTTATTGATTCAAATTTCCAATGCAAATATTGTTCCAACAAAGCAATATATGAAATTGTATAATCGCATAATCAAAAAAGTAAGTACTTGTTGAAAAGAAAAAGTAACCGTTGGATTCTAAAACATTGATTTGTTTTCTATTGCTTTTAGTGTGTTATTTGTACCTAACCAAGCATATGACATAACCAAGTGTATGGAATACTAAAGCTATTCTACTTTCTTTTTTGTATGGGTTAAGGCATTATTAGGTTTTGTATTCTAGGATCTGGAAAGTCTATAAAATTTAATTATATGTTCATATGAAAAGACAATATTTTAAGGCAATTAAGCGGGCCGATACCATTTATTAGAAATATTAGGCAAAAAGTATCAAAATTGAAAAAATCAATAAAAAAGTACACATGTCATACCCAAAGTCTAAAATACCCCTTTTTTGTAGAAAATGAACAATTTCCTAAACAAGTGAGGACACTCCCGAAAAGAAAGGAAGAGATAACAGGTAT
>CAUOFW020009201.1:0-12914 GCA_963454935.2 Ilex paraguariensis | reverse complement strand
TTACCAAAGTGATCAAGAAAAACATTGGATTTAGATGGGGAGAAAAAAAGAAGGGGCCGTTTCAATTAATCAAGTAGATGTTGACAACCCCCCTTATTATCTTCCTAATTTTTTGAAAACGTTTGAGATTGAAAGTGATGCTTCAGGTATTGGCATAGGAGCAGTGCTGAAGCAGGAAGGACGACCAATTGGTTATTTCAGCGAGACTAAGCGGGGCAGCCTTAAACTACCCAACTTACGATAAGGAGTTGGATGCATTGGTTCGAGCTTTAGAGAATGGCAACTCTACCTATGCCCTAAGGTATTCGGGAAACACATTGATCATGAGTCTTTGAAACATTTGAAGGGCCGGCACAAGCTAAATAAAAAGCATGCGCGACGGGTGAGAGTACAATGAACTAAATCCCATGAAGTTGTGTTATGATTTGCATCACAAATGTGCGTAGAAGGGAAAGTGTTCAGCCGAGGGAAGTAAGGGTTTAGGATGAAGAGCCATATGGGTCTGGTTTTGATGAAGAAGATGAACAGAATTCTGTTGTTAGTAATAGGAGACACGGAGGGGAGTTTAGAGAAGCTAGGAACGGGAAGATAACAACTTGGGTGGTATTAAGATGAAGATTCCTTCATTTCAAGGTAGATTTGATCCTGAAGCATATCTTGAGTGGAAGAAAAGATGGAGTTCATATTTGACTACCATAACCATTGCGAATAAAGAACGTATGTGCAATCCAGGAATGACTGAGTCCCACAAGTGTAAGTAATGTTTGTAGTTTTCATGGACTAGCTAGTTTCTATCGGCGGTTTGTGAAGGACTTTAGTAGCATACCCGCACCACTTACCAAAGTGATCAAGAAGAGCATTGGATTTAGATGGGGAGAAAAATAAGAAAAGTCGTTTCAATTAATCAAAGAGAAGCCGACCAACCCCCCCTTATTATCTTTACCTAACTTTTTGAAAATGTTCGAGATTGAATGAGATGCTTCAGGTATTGGCATGGGAGCAGTGCTTATGCAGGAAGGACGACCAATTGGTTATTTCAGCGAGAAACTAAGCGGGGCAGCCTTAAACTACCCAACTTACGATAAGGAGTTGGATGCATTGGTTCGAGCTTTAGAGACTTGGCAACTCTACCTATGCCCCAAGGTATTCGGGATTCACATCGATCATGAGTCTTTGAAACTTTTGATGGGCCAGGACAAGCTAAATAAAAGGCATGCGCGATGGGTGGAGTACATTGAACTAAATCCCTTGAAGTTGTGTTTTGATTTGCATCACTAATGTGCTTAGAAGGGAAAGTGTTCAGCCGAGGGAAGTAAGGGTTGAGGATGAAGGGCCTTATGGGTCTGGTTTTGATGAAGAAGATGATCGGAATTTTGTTGTTAGTAATAGGAGACACGGAGGACAGTTTAGAGAAGTTAGGAACCGGGAAGATAACAACTTGGGTGGTATTAAGATGAAGATTCCTTCATTTCAAGGTAGATCTGATCCTGAAGCATTTCTTGAGTGGGAGAAATGATGGAGTTCATATTTGACTACCCTAACCATTCCGAATAAAGAACGTATGTGCAATCCAAGAATGACTGAGTCCCACAAGTGTAAGTAATGTTTGTAGTTTTCATGGACTTACTAGTTTCTATCGGCGGTTTGTGAAGGACTTTAGTAGCATACCCGCACCACTTACCAAAGTGATCAAGAAGAGCATTGGATTTAGATGGGGAGAAAAAAAAGAAAAGTCGTTTCAATTAATCAAAGTGATGCTGACCAACCCCCCTTATTATCTTTACCTAACTTTTTGAAAATGTTCGAGATTGAATGAGATGCTTCAGGTATTGGCATAGGAGCAGTGCTTATGCAGGAAGGACGACCAATTGGTTACTTCAGCGAGAAACTAAGCGGGGCAGCCTTAAACTACCCAACTTACGATAAAGAGTTGGATGCATTGGTTCGAGCTTTAGAGACTTGGCAACTCTACCTATGCCCAAGGTATTCGGGATTCACACCGATCATGAGTCTTTGAAACATTTGAAGGGCCAGGACAAGCTAATAAAAGGCATGCGCGATGGGTGGAGTACATTGAACTAAATCCCTTGAAGTTGTGTTATGATTTGCATCACTAATGTGCTTAGAAGGGAAAGTGTTCAGCCGAGGGAAGTAAGGGTTTAGGATGAAGGCCTTATGGGTCTGGTTTTGATGAAGAAGATGATCGGAATTCTGTTGTTAGTAATAGGAGACACGAAGGGTAGTTTAGAGAAGCTAGGAACCGGGAAGATAACAACTTGGGTGGTATTAAGATGAAGATTCCTTCATTTCAAGGTAGATTTGATCCTGAAGCATATCTTGAGTGGAAGAAAAGATGGAGTTCATATTTGACTACCATAACCATTGCGAATAAAGAACGTATGTGTAATCCAAGAATGACTGAGTCCCACAAGTGTAAGTAATGTTTGTAGTTTTCATGGACTAGCTAGTTTCTATCGGCGGTTTGTGAAGGACTTTAGTAGCATACCCGCACCACTTACCAAAGTGATCAAGAAGAGCATTGGATTTAGATGGGGAGAAAAAAAGAAAAGTCGTTTCAATTAATCAAAGAGAAGCTGACCAACCCCCCCTTATTATCTTTACCTAACTTTTTGAAAATGTTCGAGATTGAATGAGATGCTTCAGGTATTGGCATAGGAGCAGTGCTTATGCAGGAAGGACGACCAATTGGTTATTTCAGCGAGAAACTAAGCGGGGCAGCCTTAAACTACCCAACTTACGATAAGGAGTTGGATGCATTGGTTCGAGCTTTAGAGACTTGGCAACTCTACCTATGCCCTAAGGTATTCGGGATACACACCAATCATGAGTCCTTGAAACATTTGAAGGGCCAGCACAAGCTAAGTAAAAGGCATGCGCGACGGGTGGAGTACAATGAACTAAATCCCATGAAGTTGTGTTATGATTTGCATCACTAATGTGCGCAGAAGGGAAAGAGTTCAGCCAAGAGTAAGGGTTTAGGATGAAAAGCCTTATGGGTCTGGTTTTGATGAAGAAGATGAACGAAATTCTGTTGTTAGTAATAGGAGACACGGAGGGCAGTTTAGAGAAGCTAGGAACCGGGAAGATAACAACTTGGGTGGTATTAAGATGAAGATTCCTTCATTTCAAGGTAGATTTGATCCTGAAGCATATCTTGAGTGGAAGAAAAGATGGAGTTCATATTTGACTACCATAACCATTTCGAATAAAGAACGTATGTGTAATCCAAGAATGACTGAGTCCCACAAGTGTAAGTAATGTTTGTAGTTTTCATGGACTAGCTAGTTTCTATCGGGGTTTGTGAAGGACTTTAGTAGCATACCCGCACCACTTACCAAAGTGATCAAGAAGAACATTGGATTTAGATGGGGAGAAAAAAAAGAAAAGCCGTTTCAATTAATCAAAGAGAAGTTGACCAACCCCCCCTTATTATCTTACCTAATTTTTGAAAACGTTTGAGATTGAAAGTGATGCTTCAGGTATTGGCATAGGAGCAGTGCTTAAGCAGGAAGGACGACCAATTGGTTATTTCAGCGAGAAACTAAGCGGGGCAGCCTTAAACTACCCAACTTACGATAAGGAGTTGGATGCATTGGTTCGAGCTTTAGAGACTTGGCAACTCTACCTATGCCCTAAGGTATTCGGGATAAACATTGATCATGAGTCTTTGAAACATTTGAAGGGCCGGCACAAGCTAAATAAAAGGCATGCGCGACGGGTGGAGTACAATGAACTAAATCCCATGAAGTTGTGTTATGATTTGCATCACAAATGTGCGTAGAAGGGAAAGTGTTCAGCCGAGGGAAGTAAGGGTTTAGGATGAAGAGCCATATGGGTCTGGTTTTGATGAAGAAGATGAACGAATTCTGTTGTTAGTAATAGGAGACACGGAGGGGAGTTTAGAGAAGCTAGGAACCGGGAAGATAACAACTTGGGTGGTATTAAGATGAAGATTCCTTCATTTCAAGGTAGATTTGATCCTGAAGCATATCTTGAGTGGGAGAAAAGATGGAGTTCATATTTGACTACCATAACCATTTCGAATAAAGAACGTATGTGTAATCCAAGAATGACTGAGTCCCACAAGTGTAAGTAATGTTTGTAGTTTTCATGGACTAGCTAGTTTCTATCGGCGGTTTGTGAAGGACTTTAGTAGCATACCCGCACCACTTACCAAAGTGATCAAGAAGAGCATTGGATTTAGATGGGGAGAAAAAAAAGAAAAGTCGTTTCAATTAATCAAAGTGAAGCTGACCAACCCCCCCTTATTATCTTTACCTAACTTTTTGAAAATGTTCGAGATTGAATGAGATGCTTCAGGTATTGGCATAGGAGCAGTGCTTATGCAGGAAGGACGACCAATTGGTTACTTCAGCGAGAAACTAAGCGGGGCAGCCTTAAACTACCCAACTTACGATAAGGAGTTGGATGCATTGGTTCGAGCTTTAGAGACTTGGCAACTCTACCTATGCCCTAAGGTATTCGGGATAAACACCAATCATGAGTCCTTGAAACATTTGAAGGGCCAGCACAAGCTAATAAAAGGCATGCGCGACGGTGGAGTACAATGAACTAAATCCCATGAAGTTGTGTTATGATTTGCATCACTAATGTGCGTAGAAGGGAAAGAGTTCAGCCGAGAGAAGTAAGGGTTTAGGATGAAAAGCCTTATGGGTCTGGTTTTGATGAAGAAGATGAACGAAATTCTGTTGTTAGTAATAGGAGACACGGAGGGCAGTTTAGAGAAGCTAGGAACCGGGAAGATAACAACTTGGGTGGTATTAAGATGAAGATTCCTTCATTTCAAGGTAGATTTGATCCTGAAGCATATCTTGAGTGGAAGAAAAGATGGAGTTCATATTTGACTACCATAACCATTGCGAATAAAGAACGTATGTGTAATCCAGGAATGACTGAGTCCCACAAGTGTAAGTAATGTTTGTAGTTTTCATGGACTAGCTAGTTTCTATCGGCGGTTTGTGAAGGACTTTAGTAGCATACCCGCACCACTTACCAAAGTGATCGAGAAGAGCATTGGATTTAGCTGGGGAGAAAAATAAGAAAAGTCGTTTCAATTAATCAAAGAGAAGCTGACCAACCCCCCCTTATTATCTTTACCTAACTTTTTGAAAATGTTCGAGATTGAATGAGATGCTTCAGGTATTGGCATAGGAGCAGTGCTTATGCAGGAAGGACGACCAATTGGTTATTTCAGCGAGAAACTAAGCGGGGCAGCCTTAAACTACCCAACTTACGATAAGGAGTTGGATGCATTGGTTCGAGCTTTAGAGACTTGGCAACTCTACCTATGCCCCAAGGTATTCGGGATTCACACCGATCATGAGTCTTTGAAACATTTGATGGGCCAGGACAAGCTAAATAAAAGGCATGCGCGATGGGTGGAGTACATTGAACTAAATCCCTTGAAGTTGTGTTATGATTTGCATCACTAATGTGCGTAGAAGGGAAAGTGTTCAGCCGAGGGAAGTAAGGGTTGAGGATGAAGGGCCTTATGGGTCTGGTTTTGATGAAGAAGATGATCGGAATTCTGTTGTTAGTAATAGGAGACACGGAGGGAGTTTAGAGAAGCTAGGAACCGGGAAGATAACAACTTGGGTGGTATTAAGATGAAGATTCCTTCATTTCAAGGTAGATTTGATCCTGAAGCATATCTTGAGTGGGAGAAATGATGGAGTTCATATTTGACTACCATAACCATTCGAATAAAGAACGTATGTGCAATCCAAGAATGACTGAGTCCCACAAGTGTAAGTAATGTTTGTAGTTTTCATGGACTAGCTAGTTTCTATCGGCGGTTTGTGAAGGACTTTAGTAGCATACCCGCACCACTTACCAAAGTGATCAAGAAGAGCATTGGATTTAGATGGGGAGAAAAAAAAGAAAAGTCGTTTCAATTAATCAAAGAGAAGCTGACCAACCCCCCCTTATTATCTTTACCTAACTTTTTGAAAATGTTCGAGATTGAATGAGATGCTTCAGGTATTGGCATAGGAGCAGTGCTTATGCAGGAAGGACGACCAATTGGTTACTTCAGCGAGAAACTAAGCGGGGCAGCCTTAAACTACCCAACTTACGATAAGGAGTTGGATGCATTGGTTCGAGCTTTAGAGACTTGGCAACTCTACCTATGCCCAAGGTATTCGGGATTCACACCGATCATGAGTCTTTGAAACATTTGAAGGGCCAGGACAAGCTAATAAAAGGCATGCGCGATGGGTGGAGTACATTGAACTAAATCCCTTGAAGTTGTGTTATGATTTGCATCACTAATGTGCGTAGAAGGGAAAGTGTTCAGCCGAGGGAAGTAAGGGTTTAGGATGAAGGGCCTTATGGGTCTGGTTTTGATGAAGAAGATGATCGGAATTCTGTTGTTAGTAATAGGAGACACGGAGGGCAGTTTAGAGAAGCTAGGAACCGGGAAGATAACAACTTGGGTGGTATTAAGATGAAGATTCCTTCATTTCAAGGTAGATTTGATCCTGAAGCATATCTTGAGTGGAAGAAAAGATGGAGTTCATATTTGACTACCATAACCATTGCGAATAAAGAACGTATGTGTAATCCAAGAATGACTGAGTCCCACAAGTGTAAGTAATGTTTGTAGTTTTCATGGACTAGCTAGTTTCTATCGGCGGTTTGTGAAGGACTTTAGTAGCATACCCGCACCACTTACCAAAGTGATCGAGAAGAGCATTGGATTTAGATGGGGAGAAAAATAAGAAAAGTCGTTTCAATTAATCAAAGAGAAGCTGACCAACCCCCCTTATTATCTTTACCTAACTTTTTGAAAATGTTCGAGATTGAATGAGATGCTTCAGGTATTGGCAGGAGCAGTGCTTATGCAGGAAGGACGACCAATTGGTTATTTCAGCGAGAAACTAAGCGGGGCAGCCTTAAACTACCCAACTTACGATAAGGAGTTGGATGCATTGGTTCGAGCTTTAGAGACTTGGCAACTCTACCTATGCCCCAAGGTATTCGGGATTCACATCGATCATGAGTCTTTGAAACATTTGAAGGGCCAGGACAAGCTAAATAAAAGGCATGCGCGATGGGTGGAGTACATTGAACTAAATCCCTTGAAGTTGTGTTATGATTTGCATCACTAATGTGCTTAGAAGGGAAAGTGTTCAGCCGAGGGAAGTAAGGGTTGAGGATGAAGGGCCTTATGGGTCTGGTTTTGATGAAGAAGATGATCGGAATTCTGTTGTTAGTAATAGGAGACACGAAGGGCAGTTTAGAGAAGCTAGGAACCGGGAAGATAACAACTTGGGTGGTATTAAGATGAAGATTCCTTCATTTCAAGGTAGATTTGATCCTGAAGCATATCTTGAGTGGAAGAAAAGATGGAGTTCATATTTGACTACCATAACCATTTCGAATAAAGAACGTATGTGTAATCCAAGAATGACTGAGTCCCACAAGTGTAAGTAATGTTTGTAGTTTTCATGGACTAGCTAGTTTCTATCGGCGGTTGTGAAGGACTTTAGTAGCATACCCGCACCACTTACCAAAGTGATCAAGAAGAGCATTGGATTTAGATGGGGAGAAAAAAAAGAAAAGTCGTTTCAATTAATCAAAGTGAAGCTGACCAACCCCCCTTATTATCTTTACCTAACTTTTTGAAAATGTTCGAGATTGAATGAGATGCTTCAGGTATTGGCATAGGAGCAGTGCTTATGCAGGAAGGACGACCAATTGGTTACTTCAGCGAGAAACTAAGCGGGGCAGCCTTAAACTACCCAACTTACGATAAGGAGTTGGATGCATTGGTTCGAGCTTTAGAGACTTGGCAACTCTACCTATGCCCTAAGGTATTCGGGATAAACACCAATCATGAGTCCTTGAAACATTTGAAGGGCCAGCACAAGCTAAATAAAAGGCATGCGCGACGGGTGGAGTACAATGAACTAAATCCCATGAAGTTGTGTTATGATTTGCATCACTAATGTGCGTAGAAGGGAAAGTGTTCAGCCGAGAGAAGTAAGGGTTTAGGATGAAAAGCCTTATGGGTCTGGTTTTGATGAAGAAGATGAACGAAATTCTGTTGTTAGTAATAGGAGACACGGAGGGCAGTTTAGAGAAGCTAGGAACCGGGAAGATAACAACTTGGGTGGTATTAAGATGAAGATTCCTTCATTTCAAGGTAGATTTGATCCTGAAGCATATCTTGAGTGGAAGAAAAGATGGAGTTCATATTTGACTACCATAACCATTGCGAATAAAGAACGTATGTGTAATCCAAGAATGACTGAGTCCCACAAGTGTAAGTAATGTTTGTAGTTTTCATGGACTAGCTAGTTTCTATCGGCGGTTTGTGAAGGACTTTAGTAGCATACCCGCACCACTTACCAAAGTGATCGAGAAGAGCATTGGATTTAGATGGGGAGAAAAATAAGAAAAGTCGTTTCAATTAATCAAAGAGAAGCTGACCAACCCCCCTTATTATCTTTACCTAACTTTTTGAAAATGTTCGAGATTGAATGAGATGCTTCAGGTATTGGCATAGGAGCAGTGCTTATGCAGGAAGGACGACCAATTGGTTATTTCAGCGAGAAACTAAGCGGGGCAGCCTTAAACTACCCAACTTACGATAAGGAGTTGGATGCATTGGTTCGAGCTTTAGAGACTTGGCAACTCTACCTATGCCCAAGGTATTCGGGATTCACACCGATCATGAGTCTTTGAAACATTTGAAGGGCCAGGACAAGCTAAATAAAAGGCATGCGCGATGGGTGGAGTACATTGAACTAAATCCCTTGAAGTTGTGTTATGATTTGCATCACTAATGTGCGTAGAAGGGAAAGTGTTCAGCCGAGGGAAGTAAGGGTTGAGGATGAAGGGCCTTATGGGTCTGGTTTTGATGAAGAAGATGATCGGAATTCTGTTGTTAGTAATAGGAGACACGGAGGAGAGTTTAGAGAAGCTAGGAACCGGGAAGATAACAACTTGGGTGGTATTAAGATGAAGATTCCTTCATTTCAAGGTAGATTTGATCCTGAAGCATATCTTGAGTGGGAGAAAAGATGGAGTTCATATTTGACTACCATAACCATTTCGAATAAAGAACGTATGTGCAATCCAAGAATGACTGAGTCCCACAAGTGTAAGTAATGTTTGTAGTTTTCATGGACTAGCTAGTTTCTATCGGCGGTTTGTGAAGGACTTTAGTAGCATACCCGCACCACTTACCAAAGTGATCAAGAAGAGCATTGGATTTAGATGGGGAGAAAAAAAAGAAAAGTCGTTTCAATTAATCAAAGTGAAGCTGACCAACCCCCCCTTATTATCTTTACCTAACTTTTTGAAAATGTTCGAGATTGAATGAGATGCTTCAGGTATTGGCATAGGAGCAGTGCTTATGCAGGAAGGACGACCAATTGGTTACTTCAGCGAGAAACTAAGCGGGGCAGCCTTAAACTACCCAACTTACGATAAGGAGTTGGATGCATTGGTTCGAGCTTTAGAGACTTGGCAACTCTACCTATGCCCCAAGGTATTCGGGATTCACACCGATCATGAGTCTTTGAAACATTTGAAGGGCCAGGACAAGCTAATAAAAGGCATGCGCGATGGGTGGAGTACATTGAACTAAATCCCTTGAAGTTGTGTTATGATTTGCATCACTAATGTGCTTAGAAGGGAAAGTGTTCAGCCGAGGGAAGTAAGGGTTTAGGATGAAGGGCCTTATGGGTCTGGTTTTGATGAAGAAGATGATCGGAATTCTGTTGTTAGTAATAGGAGACACGAAGGGCAGTTTAGAGAAGCTAGGAACCGGGAAGATAACAACTTGGGTGGTATTAAGATGAAGATTCCTTCATTTCAAGGTAGATTTGATCCTGAAGCATATCTTGAGTGGAAGAAAAGATGGAGTTCATATTTGACTACCATAACCATTGCGAATAAAGAACGTATGTGTAATCCAGGAATGACTGAGTCCCACAAGTGTAAGTAATGTTTGTAGTTTTCATGGACTAGCTAGTTTCTATCGGCGGTTTGTGAAGGACTTTAGTAGCATACCCGCACCACTTACCAAAGTGATCGAGAAGAGCATTGGATTTAGCTGGGGAGAAAATAAGAAAAGTCGTTTCAATTAATCAAAGAGAAGCTGACCAACCCCCCTTATTATCTTTACCTAACTTTTTGAAAATGTTCGAGATTGAATGAGATGCTTCAGGTATTGGCATAGGAGCAGTGCTTATGCAGGAAGGACGACCAATTGGTTATTTCAGCGAGAAACTAAGCGGGGCAGCCTTAAACTACCCAACTTACGATAAGGAGTTGGATGCATTGGTTCGAGCTTTAGAGACTTGGCAACTCTACCTATGCCCTAAGGTATTCGGGATTCACATCGATCATGAGTCTTTGAAACATTTGAAGGGCCAGACAAGCTAAATAAAAGGCATGCGCGATGGGTGGAGTACATTGAACTAAATCCCTTGAAGTTGTGTTATGATTTGCATCACTAATGTGCGTAGAAGGGAAAGTGTTCAGCCGAGGGAAGTAAGGGTTGAGGATGAAGGGCCTTATGGGTCTGGTTTTGATGAAGAAGATGATCGGAATTCTGTTGTTAGTAATAGGAGACACGGAGGGCAGTTTAGAGAAGCTAGGAACCGGGAAGATAACAACTTGGGTGGTATTAAGATGAAGATTCCTTCATTTCAAGGTAGATTTGATCCTGAAGCATATCTTGAGTGGAAGAAAAGATGGAGTTCATATTTGACTACCATAACCATTGCGAATAAAGAACGTATGTGTAATCCAAGAATGACTGAGTCCCACAAGTGTAAGTAATGTTTGTAGTTTTCATGGACTAGCTAGTTTCTATCGGCGGTTTGTGAAGGACTTTAGTAGCATACCCGCACCACTTACCAAAGTGATCAAGAAGAGCATTGGATTTAGATGGGGAGAAAAAAAAGAAAAGTCGTTTCAATTAATCAAAGTGACGCTGACCAACCCCCCCTTATTATCTTTACCTAACTTTTTGAAAATGTTCGAGATTGAATGAGATGCTTCAGGTATTGGCATAGGAGCAGTGCTTATGCAGGAAGGACGACCAATTGGTTACTTCAGCGAGAAACTAAGCGGGGCAGCCTTAAACTACCCAACTTACGATAAGGAGTTGGATGCATTGGTTCGAGCTTTAGAGACTTGGCAACTCTACCTATGCCCTAAGGTATTCGGGATAAACACCAATCATGAGTCCTTGAAACATTTGAAGGGCAACACAAGCTAAGTAAAAGGCAATGCGCGACGGGTGGAGTACAATGAACTAAATCCCATGAAGTTGTGTTATGATTTGCATCACAAATGTGCGTAGAAGGGAAAGAGTTCAGCCGAGAGAAGTAAGGGTTTAGGATGAAAGGCTTATGGGTCTGGTTTGATGAAGAAGATGAACGAAATTCTGTTGTTAGTAATAGGAGACACGGAGGGGAGTTTAGAGAAGCTAGGAACCGGGAAGATAACAACTTGGGTGGTATTAAGATGAAGATTCCTTCATTTCAAGGTAGATTTGATCCTGAAGCATATCTTGAGTGGAAGAAAAGATGGAGTTCATATTTGACTACCATAACCATTGCGAATAAAGAACGTATTTGTAATCAAGAATGACTGAGTCCCACAAGTGTAAGTAATGTTTGTAGTTTTCATGGACTAGCTAGTTTCTATCGGCGGTTTGTGAAGGACTTTAGTAGCATACCCGCACCACTTACCAAAGTGATCGAGAAGAGCATTGGATTTAGCTGGGGAGAAAAATAAGAAAAGTCGTTTCAATTAATCAAAGAGAAGCTGACCAACCCCCCTTATTATCTTTACCTAACTTTTTGAAAATGTTCGAGATTGAATGAGATGCTTCAGGTATTGGCATAGGAGCAGTGCTTATGCAGGAAGGACGACCAATTGGTTATTTCAGCGAGAAACTAAGCGGGGCAGCCTTAAACTACCCAACTTACGATAAGGAGTTGGATGCATTGGTTCGAGCTTTAGAGACTTGGCAACTCTACCTATGCCCCAGGTATTCGGGATTCACACCGATCATGAGTCTTTGAAACATTTGATGGGCCAGGACAAGCTACATAAAAGGCATGCGCGATGGGTGGAGTACATTGAACTAAATCCCTTGAAGTTGTGTTATGATTTGCATCACTAATGTGCTTAGAAGGGAAAGTGTTCAGCCGAGGGAAGTAAGGGTTGAGGATGAAGGGCCTTATGGGTCTGGTTTTGATGAAGAAGATGATCGGATTCTGTTGTTAGTAATAGGAGACACGGAGGGCAGTTTAGAGAAGCTAGGAACCGGGAAGATAACAACTTGGGTGGTATTAAGATTAAGATTCCTTCATTTCAAGGTAGATTTGATCCTGAAGCATATCTTGAGTGGAAGAAAAGATGGAGTTCATATTTGACTACCATAACCATTGCGAATAAAGAACGTATGTGTAATCCAGGAATGACTGAGTCCACAAGTGTAAGTAATGTTTGTATTTCATGGACTAGCTAGTTTCTATCGGCGGTTTGTGAAGGACTTTAGTAGCATACCCGCACCACTTACCAAAGTGATCGAGAAGAGCATTGGATTTAGCTGGGGAGAAAAATAAGAAAAGTCGTTTCAATTAATCAAAGAGAAGCCGACCAACCCCCCCTTATTATCTTTACCTAACTTTTTGAAAATGTTCGAGATTGAACGAGATGCTTCAGGTATTGGCATGGAGCAGTGCTTATGCAGGAAGGACGACCAATTGGTTATTTCAGCGAGAAACAAAGCGGGGCAGCCTTAAACTACCAACTTACGATAAGGAGTTGGATGCATTGGTTCGAGCTTTAGAGACTTGGCGACTCTACCTATGCCCCAAGGTATTCGGGATTCACATCGATCA